>BROG01000323.1:380000-595000 GCA_030159075.1 Atrina japonica | reverse complement strand
CTATAATGGCAGATAGTAATTCACCAGCCATTGCTCTCTTATCAAAAACATAGCCTGAGACATCTTTCAGTGAAGATTTCCAGAAGTCCATTCCAGAATACTTGACTCAGCATTCCAACAATATCATTTCATACCTAAATCAGGCAACGTTAGTATTTTTCGTCGTTTCAAAACATTCGTTTCTGAAATTGTCCACGTGCCGGGTGTATCGGGTGATCTCGACCCATTTTTAACTCGTCCAATCGCATTCTCGACTTTATCATTCTTGACACATATGATCATGAACTGCCCAATTGCTCCGGACATGGCGGCGTGATTGTAAAACATGAGTTACGCAGACTTTTCACAGTTTATCAACGTCAGCATTCAGGGTAACATTAAATATCGAAAAAAAATTCTTTTAGAAACCTGATATATTTATTCATCTATTCATCCAATTTTCTTTAGGTGTTTAAAATAGCGTTGAAAAGCATATATTTTACATAATACTTGCACTTTCCAATAATATTTTTTTTTTTTTTTTTTTTTTTTGTAGAATTTGGATGATATCGAATAACGGTCAAAGAAAGACAACTCTATCTAATGTAATGTTAATGGGTAGATAACACTCTTTGTTAACAAACGAAAGCTACGTGATGTAACAGAAAGTTATCAGTAATACACACTGGAAAAACGGTATGTATATAATTAAAGTTGCGTAAATGTATCCCTTGCCAATACCAGAATGTAAATATATGCGACCTTAAACATATTACAAGCAGACCGTTACGAGTTAGCCCAGAAGGCAAAATGGAAGTACTTTTTTTATCATTTTGCATTTTGGGGCGTTTTCGCAACAGTAGATTCATACACTAATAATTTTTACTACAAAGTTCATTACAATTTTTCAAAAAGAAAAAAACGTGAAGTCATCTCTTATCGCATTTCAATAAATTTTCACCGTTAAAAAGAGAATGTTTCCTAACATTTTCTAACGTACATACATGTAGGTCTATCATTTAAAAAAAATAACAATCTTATGATCTAAACAAAGTTAAAACCAGACATCACAAGTTATTATACATATATGTACATACTCTCTCTCTCTCTCTCTCTCTCTCTCTCTCTCTCTCTCTCTCTCTCTCTCTCTCTCTCTCTCTCTCTCTCTCTCTCTCTCTCTCTCTCTCTCACATTTATCATAATAATGTGTTTACATGTTAAAGTCAAATTAATTTACACACAAGGGTTGATAAGGGATACATGTAACAACTTCGAGCCTCTCTGAATAGCACAACAATTTTAAGAAGATAAATATTTGTGCTGTAACAGTGTCGGTTCCATTTTCAGACCCAATTATATAGGCCTATATTAAAATATATTTATCTACAGTGGCATATTATCTCTATGTAGAGTGGCATTGCATATCAGCTATGCACAGTGGCATATTAGCTACATATATATACAACATTGTACAATGGCATAGTACATGTAGTATATCTATGTACAGCAAGTGGCATAATATATCTATGTGGCATATTACCTGCATATACAGTGGCATATCATTTTAGTGTATAGTGGCATAGTGTATATCTATGTACAGTGGCACAATACCTCCATATACAGTGACATAGCATATCTGTGTATAGTGGCATATTATATCTATTTATATATATATATACAGATGTGGCATACATGTATTATCTCTATTGGCCTATACAATGGCAAAGTATATGTGTACAGTGGCATAATATCTCTCTTTGAATGCCCAATTTTGTAGAGCTACTGTGGTAGGGTTTGCCCCCTAGGATTCCAAAGACATTGCTGCCCTAGACCCTCTCTAGGTTTCTTTGAGTCCCACACATCTACCATTTATAGAATTCTTATTATTATATTTGCCTAGCAGGACTCACACATTTAAGCTTAATTTCATTATTCTTGTTATTTCAGATGAGTGGATTGTTAAAGGAAATTTTATCTAAAAATCTGCGGAAGCCTCAGAAAGGGTTGGGAACCTTTTTAGTGAAGGTAATTATTATGTTTGTAGCTACTAAGTATTTCTGTTGTTTTGAAAAAAGAAATGTCTGATTTTGTTTCGGAAAAAGATGGTTGTCTTTGTTTGAAATCTGTGAAGTTTATTACGAATGACATTTTATATTCAGTATAAGTCATTGTTTTCCATCTAGGAATACTTAATTAAAATAAAATGAGAAATAGACCCACTGGTATGCAACTCACTTAAATATGTATTTAGATTTTGAATGATGGAAAACAGAGATAATTAAGATATTTATTTGAATGTGACAAGTGCTCAATGCTCTGAGAACCAAGGACATAAAGGCTATTGATAATCAAAATGAAATACGGTAAGTAATGATTTATTTTGTAAAATAAAATTGAAAGTACACTTAGGCCTACATATATATATTATAGACAAACAATTTTATTGTTCTCTACTCCAGAAATTTTTTGAAAAGAAGACAACTTACCTAGAAGTCAGTGCAGTAAAGGCATGTAATATACAACCTGATGATATTGTCCTAGAGGTAGGGTTTGGCTCTGGTATTGGCTTAGAAGCAGCTTATCAATATGTCAAAGGTAATAATGATGAAGTTGTCATAGTGCCATTGTGCAAAAGTGGCATTGTTAGTTTAATATGTTACTTCTACTAACTTATACAAGAGGGTTTCCCCATTAGCTCAGTCGGTAAAGCACATGACTCAAAAACCAGGGGTCCCAGGTTCAAGTCCCAACAGAGGCAATATCTGTCTTTGTTACATCTTTATTTACATACAGAGGCAATATCTGTCTTTGTTACATCTTTATCTACATACAGAGGCAATATCTGTCTTTGTTATATCTTTATTTACATACAGAGGCAATATCTGTCTTTGTTACATCTTTATTTACATACAGAGGCAATATCTGTGTTTGTTACATCTTTATTTACGTACCAAAGTATTGCTTACTTATATACAGACATCCCTATCTATTCCAATTGAATTGATGGTTCATATATGCATACTATAGGTTTAGGCCTCTTACTGTGTGGTGCATACTAGATTCTATGAGGTTCATACTTGATGTTTAGATCTCTTTCTATGTGGTACATACTAGATATTTAGACCTCTTTTTATGGAGTGCATACTAGATGTGTAGACCTCTTTCTATATGCAGTGCATACTAGATGTTAAGACCTCTTTCTATATGCAGTGCATACTAGATGTTAAGACCTCTTTCTATATGCAGTGCATACTAGATGTTAAGACCTCTTTCTATATGCAGTGCATACTAGATGTTAAGACCTCTTTCTATGCAGTGTATACTAGATGTTTTTACCTCTTTTAATGTGGTTCATACTAGATGTTTAGATCTCTTCCTGTATGCAGTGCATACTAGGTGTTTTTACCTCTTTCTATGTGGTGCATACTAGGTGTTTAGACCTCTTTCTATGTGGTGCATAATACATGTTTAGTCCTCTTTCTATATTCTATGCGGTGCATACTAGATGTTTAGACCTCTTTTTATGGAGTGTATACTAGATGATTAAACCTCTTTCTATCCTGTTCATACTAGATGTTTATACCTCTTTAAATGCGGTTCATACTAGATTTTTAGATCTCTTCCTGTATGCGGTGCATACTTGATGTTTAGACCTCTTTCTATGCGGTGCATACTAGATGTTTAGTCCTCTTTCTATATGCGGTGCATACTAGATGTTTAGTCCTCTTTCTATATGTGGTGCATACTAGATGTTAAAACCTCTTTCTATGTGGTGCATACTAGATGTTTAGTCCTCTTTCTATATGCAGTGCAAACTAGATGTTTAGTCCTCTCTCTATGAGGTGCATACTAGATGCCTAGACCTCTTTCTATATGCGGTGCATACTACATGTTAAGAACTCTTTCTATGCAGATTTTCTCTCTTTTTCTCTGCTGCACTCTATGTGTTCCACTGCTACAGTACCACAGTTTTATTTACCCTCAGGTGCCCTGGAATCCTGGACCCATTGTTATCATATTTACTCTATATCAAAGCTCACCCAACATTTTAGTATTTCAAAGATAAAAGCACACATAATTTATGCTGCAACTGGACAGTTTTGTAAATATTCATGTTCACTTCCTTGTCTTATTTTCAGGTGGTAAAGGTCAGATCTATGGATTGGACTTCTCAGAATCAATGGTAAATGTTGCCACAAAGAGAATGCAGTCAGCTATCCAGGAAGGAAAGGTGCACATACAGCTGTGTGACATAAATGAGCTTCCATACAAACCACAAACATTTGACCATGTCTTTCACTGTAACTGTTTTTACTTCTGGGATGACCAAGTGCATTGTGGGAAACAGTTATATAATGTTATGAAACCAGGCAGTAAAATGATCACAGCTCTCAATAAGAAAGGTTTAAGTATGCTAAATGCTAAGGGATATATGAAATATGGTAACACAGACCCAGAAAACTATATGAATTCATTACAAAAGGCTGGATTTACAGATGTCGAAATGCAACATTTCCGTGACACCAGTGGTACGGGATGGTCTTACCAGATAATATTTGCCATTGTTCCTGATAAACAGAGGACATAATGTTCAAGATGAACAGTGTTGTGTTTAGCTTTTATTTATCACTTGGATGGTGTGCTGGAAACTTTACCTAGAGTATATCCTAGTCAAAAAAAGGCAGCTTTATTGTGATCTATAATGGGAAATCAATAGACTTAATGGGTCATGTAGGTGTGATGAGTATAGACAGGGATATCCCAACCTGAATGGTTAGAATCTGCATTAAAAGTTGTGTCAGATTTTACTTACATGCATTTGAATCATGCAAGAAAAATAATTAAACATGGCTGTATTGAGTGGATAGGGAACTATCAACCCTAGATGTCAGAATTTGATTGGACCCTTGCATTGGACAACCAGATTCTTACCACTTGGGAGGAGATTTCCTTATCTATCCCATACACCCATGTAAGATTCTATTTGTCCACAAATGTAGATGTCAGGGGAAAATATTGAAATTTTTGCCATCCCTCCCTCAAAGTGGTGTTAAATTGTATAAGTCAAATCCGAGGATTTTTAGAGGACTCTTACCACAAGCGTTGAGATTTTGCCATCCTCCAGTCCCTCAAAATGGAATTAGATTGTATAAATCCAGTCCTAGGATATTTAGAGGACACTTACCACAAGGGTTGAGATTTTGCCATCCCTCCAGTCCCTCAAAATGGAATTAGATTGTATAAATCCAGTCCTAGGATATTTAGAGGACACTTACCACAAGGGTTGAGATTTTGCCATATGCCCTACCCAGTCCCTCAAAATGGAATTAGATTGTTATAAGAAGTCCAATCCTGGGATATTTAGAGGACACTTACCACAAGGGTTGAGATTTTGCCATCCTCCAGTCCCTCAAAATGGAATTAGATTGTATAAATCCAGTCCTAGGATATTTAGAGGACACTTACCACAAGGGTTGAGATTTTTTGTCCATCCCTCCAGTCCCTCAAAATGGAATTAGATTGTATAAATCCAGTCCTAGGATATTTAGAGGACACTTACCACAAGGGTTGAGATTTTGCCATCCCTCCAGTCCCTCAAAATGGAATTAGATTGTATAAGTCCAATCCTGGGATATTTAGAGGACACTTACCACAAGGGTTGAGATTTTGCCATCCTCCAGTCCCCTCAAAATGGAATTAGATTGTATAAGTCCAATCCTGGGATATTTAGAGGACACTTACCACAAGGGTTGAGATTTTGCCATCCTCCAGTCCCTCAAAATGGAATTAGATTGTATAAGTCCAATCCTGGGATATTTAGAGGACACTTACCACAAGCGTTGAGATTTTGCCATCCTCCAGTCCCTCAAAATGGAATTAGATTGTATAAGTCCAATCCTGGGATATTTAGAGGACACTTACCACAAGGGTTGAGATTTTGCCATCCTCCAGTCCCTCAAAATGGAATTAGATTGTATAAGTCCAATCCTGGGATATTTAGAGGACACTTACCACAAGGGTTGAGATTTTGCCATCCTCCAGTCCCTCAAAATGGAATTAGATTGTATAAGTCCAATCCTAGGATATTTAGAGGACACTTACCACAAGCGTTGAGATTTTGCCATCCTCCAGTCCCTCAAAATGGAATTAGATTGTATAAGTCCAATCCTGGGATATTTAGAGGACACTTACCACAAGTGTTGAGATTTTGCCATCCTCCAGTCCCTCAAAATGGAATTAGATTGTATAAGTCCAATCCTGGGATATTTAGAGGACACTTACCACAAGGGTTGAGATTTTGCCATCCTCCAGTCCCTCAAAATGGAATTAGATTGTATAAGTCCAATCCTGGGATATTTAGAGGACTGGACATCCAGACTCTTACCACAAGAGTTGAGATTCTCTGTCTACTCATCACACAAGTGTTTGATTACATTTATCCCACTTTGGAAGCTTAACTAAAAGCAGCTTCTAAATGTACACAGGTACATGTATATATGCTGTTGTCAAGGTAAACAGTTATTTGTATACATGTATTGTGATTTTTGTATAACAGTACTTATTAATAATGAATGGAGATATATGCCATATTTTTTTCAAAAAAATAATGCATAGTAAATTCTGTGCATTTTCATTTCAAGGTCATGGGTTTAGATTGAGTTCTGAGTAAATCTGGTGGCTATTTCAAATTACCCTTGTTTCAACTACAAACCAAGACAAGATATCGCAGACGATACTTATCACCTTGCGGCAGAATTGTGATGATGAATGTGAATTATGAATTGAACAGGCTGACACAAGTGCAATGTGATCTGTTTATTGACCTCAAATTGATACTCAAGTGGGTTTGTATTTGAACTCCTGAAATGACGTGTATGAAGTTTGATGAAATGATCATGCATGGTTTGAGAGTTATGCTCCGGACAAGGGAAAAATTTAATTTTTTTACAAAGGGGAATAACTCTATGAAAACGGAAGCAAGAGTTACCCTTCTTGCAACTGCACTCCGCCTTGATGTGGCCTTGACGTGTATGAAGTTTGATGAAATCATCATGCATGGTTTGAGAGTTACTGTATGTGTATTTAAATTAGCGCACATATTGTAGCGCTCTCTCAAGGGATAAAGACTTATTAGCACAATCTTATGGAGATATTTTAGTGCTGTCGTTGCGTTAATTCAAGGACAGCAAAACACAATCTTAAATTCGCGAAATTAATTTCATTACATTTGTCGTGTATACAGAATGACAGGATGGAGATATTTTAGTGCTGTCATTGCGCTAATTCAAGGACAGCAAAAGACAATCTTAAATTGGAAATTAATTTCATTACATTTGTCGTGTATACAGAATGACAGGATGGAGATATTTTAGTGCTGTCATTGAATTAGCGCAACAACTTGAGCGCGAAAGACGCTAATATAAGAATCCCGCTAAAATAACTACACATATAGTATGCTCCGGACAAAGGAAAAATAAAATTTTATTTACAAAGGGGAATAACTCTGTAAAAATGGAAGAAAGAGTTATGATTCTTGCACACTGCAATCCACCTCGATGTGTTCTTGACAGTATGAAGTTTGATGAAATTATCATGCATGGTTTGACAGTTATGCTCCGGACAAATATAGTATGTACGTACTCGAGTATGGGCAGATCCTATATCCCCTCGGCGACTCATCGTGAGTGGATAATAATTTACTGGTACAGGACCTTGTTATATAACATAAAAGAATCCCTGGATTGGTTATAATTGTACTTAGATATAGATTGATTATAAATCCCTTTACAAGTGAAACCATTGGGGGGGGAGGGGGGCGAGACTTTAAAAGGTACATGTAATTTCCGTGTCTGTCCATTAGTCATTCTGTCCAGTATTGATTTTGGTTAAAATTTTGTTAAAGCCCACCATTCACTAAGTATGATTTGACATGTAGGGAACATGTCAGGATACATCAATATTTATGGAATGCCTGTTCTTATTTCAACAGTATTAGTGTTTGTGAGTGGTATGCATTCTATGTCACTGAAATGTGGTCTCTTAAAAGAGGTTTTATTTACAGAGATATATTTCATAACTGAATGGTTTTCTAAATGTTCATAGAAATCAATAAACGAGAGTGAACAGATAAAATTGTGTATTGGTATTGTTGACAGAGCTAATGCCAGTCTGTTACCATACAGACAACACGTCAAAGGCTTCAATCAGATTAAGAAAGATATATATGTAGGCTAGAATGTTGCCACAGGCTTCATTTGAGGCGTGAAGTGCCGATAGGGGGTAGGTGCAGGAGAACTGAATTTTTTTTGTGTAGGTTACCGGCTATTAGCCTATATGGAGTATATGCTGCTTCGAAAACACAGAATTTCCAAAAATTTCATTTAATGTATGCCAGGACATGTTCGCTCCCATCTAAATTTCGCTACTTTTTGTCATACTCAACAAGTTTTTAGTGGAGAAGAAACTCCTGGTTACAATGTATTAGTAAAATCCATATAACCTGGCCGGGAGGAGTCTTAGGAACCCTTTTTAGACCTGGACGAGTTTAAATTTTAGGTAATAAAGCATAACATTAAAATTACACTGACTACAGTAATCATTCCTACTTGTCACCATACATAGGAGAGTGAACAGCGAGGAACAAGGCATGGAAGACGATACTAATCCACTTGTGGCAGAATTGTAATGGGGAACATGAATTATGAATTGAACAGGCTGACACAAGTGGAATGTGATCTGTTTATTAATTTCTTTTTTCAAAGAGGAATAACTGAAAACAGAAGCAAGAGTTATGCTCTGGAAAAATATAGTTCATACATACATACTTACTTACGTACGGGCAGATCCCTATATCCCCTCGGCGACTCATCGCGTGGGGGATAATGAAATATTTTTCCTGTGCAGCTTGTCATAACTCAAAAAGTGAGTAGAATCATCCGTAAATTGGACAATAACCATGAACATGATCAACAGACAACCAGTCTTCCATACACTGACAAATATTCTACCATACCTCGCAGCTAAGACAAACAACAAACAGATCATTTCAATTTTTTCTGTATAATTCTTATAACAGACATTTACATCACAGTAACTTGTTCAAGTATTCTCGGACATATACATCCAATGTATCACAACAATTTTTACTTTAATGTTAAATAAAACATCTGAAATGTGAAAGACAAAAAGAAATTGTATACATCTGTTTTCCAGCTAGATATTAGGGGGCAAGGTGTTTTTTTTGCAGAAAAAAGGACTCTTGCCCTACATTTGTCAAAAACATTTCATGTACATACTACATACCTAGAAATTTTCGCCCCGGGTAATTTTCGCCCTTTAATGACAGAAAACATATTAGCTCCATCTTAAATCGCCCTAAATTCCCATAATCTCATGGATGGCATATACGTCCGTGCCTCAGTTATTTAGGATGACATCTAACTTTGCTCTATCAACTTAGGGCGAACATTAAACAGGAGCAAAAACTTCCAGGAATACAGTATTCTAGTACAGTACAGTATCCTACATTTGTCAAAAACATTTCATGTACATACTGCATACATAGAAATTTTCGCCCTGGGTAATTTTCGCCCTTTAATGACAGAAAACATATTAGCTCCATCTTAAATTGCCCTAAATTCCCATAATCTCATGGATGGCATATAAGTCCGTACTTCAGCTATTTAGGATGACATCTAACTTTGCTCTATCAACTTAGGGCGAACATTAAACAGGAGCAAAAACTTCCAGGAATACAGTATTCTATTAGAGTTCTACGTTTAGCACCACAATAATGCAATAATTTCATTGGCAGAACTGGAAATGACTACCCCCAAAGTCTCAGAGGCGCTACGATTTATATGCTTATTGTACAAATAAAAGGCATGGCATGTAAATATAATTGTAGAAAGAACAGAATGGGGTAATTTGATGAATAAAATTGTCTCAAAATTGGGAAATTCATATACTGATGGACATTTGCACATTTTTCTGAAAGAAAAGAATACAACACTAAAATGTTAACACACAATGGGTAAGGGTATCTCAGTTGACCTTTTGTCAAGGATAAAATTCTGGTTATTGCACTTCACCCTTGTAAACACGACATAAAGTATAGATCTACCGAGGTAAATTGGCAAATGTTTATAAACAAAGTGAGTCTAAATGTAATCATAACAGGCATGACAGGCTACTTATCTACACACAAATATTACAGCTTCAGTAATGCATGGAACCAATGCAAGGCAATATGTTTTATCTGTACAACCTTATCATGTTTGAAAAATAAACCATATTGTTTTGGTTTTTGACAGAACCCAGATGTGCCACTTGACCTTGGTAGACCTATAATCATAGATCACAAAACTTAACTCACACCAACATAAGTTACGTTCCCCTCAATTAATCTGACCTCAATAAATCTACTTTACAACAGCATTGAAAGTCGACTAAGTCCAAATCAGGGTTATTTCTGCCAAAAATGCAGGAGAAATCCGGCATCTGAAGTGCTGCATGTGCAACAAATTTGTAAGACATTTATACCATACAAGTTTAGTTGTTGTATGAGAATGAGAAGCTGGTATACTTGACCTTAATCTTCACTAAATGTAAAAGCAGTAGAGATAACATATTACCACCCACCCCATCCCTGCGTCCTTGACTAGAGGTGAGCTATAAATGTCATTATTATTTTATTTATAATCGCTACATTAAATGGCTAATGAACATGTATAATGTATGAAGACATGCAGAAAATGATATACATAATGTACACATGTAAAAATACAGATGTAAATTTTTTCTTAGATAAAGGTCAAAAGGGTCACAGCCTCAAAATGAAATTTTATCATTACATAGTGAAGATATTTCGTTTACACAGCATGCACCATATAAACACAAAATAAAACTTATGGTTTTCAGTGAAATATTGACCATCTACAAAAGATAAACAGTTTCTGTTTGTATATAAGAGTCTGTAGTTTCGACAAAGGGTAAGATGTGACAACCATAATCTTGTGAAATGATCCTGATCTGCATCAAATCAATGTTTGGTTTTCCAGCACTTAATCACAATTCATAATCCATTAATAGCATTTATACAATAAGACTGCTTTATAACGACCGTCATTACTCTGAAAGTTTCTGGTACTAACAAGATTTCACAATATATATATATATATATATGTATATATATATATATATATATATATATATGTGTGTGTGTATAGGCCTATATATATAAACTCTAGTTTAATTATTTCTTTTAATTTTGTTCATGTTGTTATGACCCCCTACTCCCCTCATTTACATAATTTCAGTGTATGAGTATATTCATCACAGATAATGATTTGCGGGTTATGTTATGTGGTTTCCATCGCTGAAGGTGGTGCCAGTCGCAGTTGGAAATTTTCTTGATGAAATATACTTGATGAACCCCTGCTGCTTCTTGACGCTGAGTCTGATCTAGATAATTCTGTTAAAATTGCCATCTGAAAGAACACAAAAAGTTATGTACATTTTACAGACACCCAAACCCAAATCTTCAATAACGCATTTTGATCTGACAGAGATGCATGTTACCTAGCGTTTTATCAGTTCACTAAAATGATAATTTAAGTATAGCCAAAACTAGCATAAAAACTGACTATAAATATTACAGATGCTATAACTTATATATTACCCTTGAGAAAGTTTGAAGTGACTAATGATGGCATACTTACTCTTGAGGGAGTTTGAAGTGACAATTGATGGCACACACACTCTTGAGAGGGTTTGAAGTGACAACTGATGGCACACTCACTCTTGAGGGAGTTTGAAGTGACTAATGATGGCACACTCACTCTTGAGGGAGTTTGAAGTGACTAGTAATGATGTACACTCACTCTTGAGGAAGTTTGCAGTGACTAATGATGACACACACGCTCTTGAGAGAGTTTGAAATAACTAATGATGCACACTCACTCATGGTGGAGTTTGAAGTGACTAATGATGGCACACTCACTCTTGAGGGAGTTTGAAGTGACTAATGATGACACACAAGCTCTTGAGAAAGTTTGAAGTGACTAATGATGGCACACTCACTCTTGAGGGAGTCTGAAGTGACTAATGATGGTACACTCACTCTTGAATGAGTTTGAAGTGACTAATGATGGCACACTCACTCTTGGGGGAGTTTGAAGTGACTAATGATGCACATTTACTCATATGGAGTTTGAAGTGACTTATGATGCACATTTACTCATATGGAGTTTGAAGTGACTTATGATGCACATTTACTCATATGGAGTTTGAAGTGACTAATGATGCACATTTATCTTATAGAGTTTGAAGTGACTAATGATGCACATTTATCTTATAGAGTTTGAAGTGACTAATGATGGCACAAATACTCATAGTGTCAGAGCCCCAATAATGATATACTTACTCTTGATGGTGTTTGAAGTAACAAAATAATATACTTACTCTTGATGGTGTTCGGAGTGACTTTCTTATGTAATCTACTGCTTGTGCATGCTGAGGGTCAAGTGAAATCTACAACAGAAAGTACCAAAAATCTATCAAAATAATGAATAAATAAAGCAAATTTGCATACATTTGAACAAGGGAATGTAAGGAAATATGACATTGATGTCTATACTATATAGATATTGAAATGGTGATGCAATTCCAAAAGACTCTGTAAAGGGCATAACTCTGGAGCAAATATTAGTGACATTGTTAGAATCTCTCTAGGTGCAGTACACAGTTAACATGGTTAACAGGCATTTTCTCTACCAATTCTGAAGTTTGTCCAGGTCAGAGCATGTTGGTATTTTTTACATGTAGATTAAACAAAAAATTTGAAAAATAAAAAATATGTAGAAAAATATACATAGTTTATGATTATTTAACATGTTTAATCAAATCTGAAATTGTTATGCCTTCAACATTTTAACAACCAGGTCATACTCTGACTTTTTGTCCCTGAAAATATTCAAACTATTTCTAATGTAATCAAGATAATGAACAAAACTATGTGAAACTATCAAAGAACTACAAATTAAATCTAGTCTGATTAGTAAAAACATGTTAAATCTACATGTTATCAAACATGAAGCCAAAACTGATTAATTTTGTAATTTTTGCTAGTTTAACAAAATTTTGGTTATTTTGCTTTGACATGTTTTCTTTCCCATTTGTCTATTTCTTTGTTAGTTAAATTTTAATGTGTTTTGACACATCAGACTAGATTAATTTTGTTGTTTTTTTGCTTATTTCAAATAGTTTTGTTCAATTTGCTTTTATTCACATTTTCCTATCTTTTTGGTAGTTAACGTTTATAGTTATTTACTTGCTTGATTTCGATTTTTATATAGACATTTTTATAACCATGTAACATGTAACATCTCATTCATATTCCAGTTATGTGTGTTGGTGTGTCTTTGCATATGAGTGTGTATGTGTGTGTTGTTTATATTTTAATATTTTTGTCCTGAGGAAGAGACAGGTTATCCTTAAAATTTGACTTCATTTTTGTTTGTATTGCTAGTCATTTTCAACATACACATAGTTATAATCATTTTTTAACAGACACTCACCCCTTTGTGTTTTTCACTAATACTTTGTGGAGTCACTTGACTTGGGTTTGATAAACTTCGGTGAAATCGACTACTTTGAATCTGTCCTCTTTTGATATGACTACAGAGGTAGCATGCCCAGGATTCCTCTCCATCCAAGACATGAACAGAACCCACTGACCTCAGACAGCTTATGTGATAACTATGTCCACACCTACAACACAGATTATATATAATCAACTCATATATCTCAATGAGACACAAGATACACAAATATTCAAGTGAAATAATTTACAACATGCACAAACATCTAGTGAAACAAGTAACTCACATAACTCCAAATGAAACAACCTACTAACACATATCTCCCAGAGAAGCAACCAACTCACACATATTTCCAAGTGAAAGATTTAACTAATACATATTTCCCAGTGAAACAACTAACTTGAACATATCTCCCAGTGATATAACATACTCACACTAATGATTATCTCCGAGTGAAACAACTTACACATATCGCCTAGTGATACAACTTACTCACACATATCTCCCAGTGAAACAACATACTCACACATATCTCAGTGATGCAATTTACTCACACATATCTCCCAGTGAAACAATTTACTGGCACACATCTCCCAGTGATACAACTTACTCACATATCTGCCATGTCTCTAGTGATACAACTTACTCACATATCTCCCACATGTCTCAGTGATACAACTTACTCACACATTATCTCCCAGTGAAACAATTTACTCACACGTATCTGCCAGTGAAACAATTTACTCACAAATATCTCCCAGTGATACAACTTACACATATCTCCCAGTGATACAACTCACACATATCTCCAAGTGATACATCTTACATATGTTATGTGTGTCACACTAAGCATAATTACCTAAATACAACAATAGTATCCAGATCTGTCTGGTTGTACTGTTTATTACACAAGAAGCAGTTATCTCCCTTTGGAATGTAGCCTTTTGAGGCAGCACAAGTAAGACTGCGCAAATGAACATGGATATCATGATTCAAAAGGTTTTTGCAGGTTTTCATCAAAGTCTGTAAAAAAAAAATGCAACTTCACTTTCATATACATATGAGATTTCATTTACATATGTTTGTTTGTTTTTATTGGTATTTAACAGCACAATGAACAATCTTTTAGTTACATGGTGGCAGCCAGTTTTTAATGGTGGAGGATAGAACATGATTACAAAGTACCCAAGAAGAGATCATTGGCCTTCTGCAAATCAACTGATCTAAAATCTAAAATGATTTCCAACATATACTCTGACATAATTAAACAGCAAGGAACAAAATTTGGATCTCTGGATTACATATTTTGAGTTTCTGTGGCAGAAAATTACGAAAATATGACCATTTTTGCAACATGTTACATTGGGAATCGGTCCTGTAACCTGACTAATAATGGCTCTTGGAAAACGCCTGTTTCACAGTGCTATAGTGATTGATGATTCATCATAAAAAATAATATCGGGTGTTATTGTAAATTTACCTGTTCATAGTTGTACGTTTCTAACATTCCCAGGATGAGCTCTCTGACATCACTAAATTTTCCAGTACTGTAAGCAGGATCCTGAAATAAAAAGATTTCATATCCTGTATCACTTCTGATGTAGGAATTTTGGAAGCTTTCTCTTGAGATAATCATGATTATGTAACCTATTTAAAACACACCAGTATCCAACAATGGAACCTGTGTTCAGAGACCATTGCCAGAAGAGACCATCTATCTAAAGAGACAATAATCTCCCATTGTTCACAGATTTTTCCTTCATTTTAACGGGAATGGTTTCCTTGTCAACTCCTAGGGTATTGACAAGCTACGTGCGCTATGACGTCACAATACAATTAATGATGTAGGGTGTCTGTGGCGTCTAGAATGCAGTGCATAATGTCAGATTTTATTCGCGTAGATCAACATATACATGTATTTAAAACATGGGAGAAAAATATTCGACCCCTAGTTTGAGGGTATGACAAAGGAATTTCAATCCTCAGGATAGGATTCTTGAATGAAAAACCCTCAGCAAAGTCTCGGGTTTGTCATTCAAGAATTTTACCCTCAGACTGAGATTTCTTTGTCATACCATCAAGGTAGGGGTAGATTCTATTATTCTACAAACTGTTTTGTTAAATGATCCTAGAAATGATATCTCTATAGATCTATACAATTTGTCATGAACACCAATTTTTCTGATTATGCCACTGAATATTGTAATAATGTACAGTAAACCTTTTTGCACTGCCACCATTTGTTCAGTCCAATATTTGCATTACAAAGGGGTCTGGTGATAGTTTGAGAGAAACCTTAAATGAAATTATATGGAAAATTGGGAAAAAAAGACTTTCAAATTTGTGGAGTAAAGCGAGGTGGCAAATGAAATGAAGGGGTATTATAAAGAGGTTTTACTTTATTAAAAATTGTGTAAAATATAATAAGTATCCGATCTGTTTTAAAATAACTAACATGATGTGTTTGAGAACAGTACTGCCCCCAAGAGGTTTGTCATTTATAAAATTTTAATGTCTATTGATCTTGAATTTGCTTCCAAATTTTTGACATATTCAATCTAACTGTGGACTTTATTCAGTGTTATTGATAAAATACAAACTATCCAAATTAGGATAAAAATCTGATGATAAAAGTCACAATGTATTCATGAGTATTTACAAACAGATAGATAGATGGATTATAACCATGAAAAGAGTGTGCATCAACCTTGGATATTAACTGCATAAAAATGATGTATTGCAAATTATTATTATTATTGTTATCATTATATATAGGATAATATATATATATATTATATATAAATATATATATATATATGATATATATATATATATATATCATATGGGTAAAAACATAAAAATCTGAATTATGAATAAAATAACATTTGTACCTGCATAATTTTCTGCAATATATTTGGCAGAGCTATATAACTCATCATACTGTTCAGGACGTGACTTGTCACTTCCTTGAAATCTGAAAACAAACATTTACGATACATGTACTGAAATTTCCTTTAATTTTCTAATCAAGGTTATGAAATGGAAACACACCTGATAAACTATATCTATTTTTCATTTTATTTTATGTCCTGCCAAGAACTTTTTCACTTATGGAAACAACACCTGTGCAACACCTGTGCTATGGACTTAAACAACACCTGTGCTATGGACTTAAACAAAACCTGTGCTATGGACTTAAACAAATGCAGGAGGGGGTCTTTAAGGTGCCATGCCTTCCAGTAAAATTGAAACTTGGGTTTAAGTCTCATACAAAATAAGCCTGGGACTCGAATTAGATTTGAATAAAATAATTGCTTGTCATAGGCATAGGGGAGATAATATGAAAATAAATTATAGTATAAACAAAAACTTTCTTTTCCAATCTCTAAATATTTAACATTATTTATTGTCATTTATCACTGCTCTAAAAAAACCAAACTATCAAAAAAAGATACAAAGATAGTAAATGACAGACAAATATCATGAATATGGAACCCTTGAAAATAGAGAGGTGGGATCAGGTGTCATGGAGGAGTCATGAGGCATCACCAGATAGATTATGTAGATATTACACCTGTATCAGGTAAATAGGTGTACAAAGGAAACTAAAAATAGCTTAAATATATTCACCATCTTGTATCTCTTTGCTGTCTAAATCTTTCAATTTCCTTTGTGGTGACATAACAGCTTCCAGTAGAGGGAACCACAGTTTCTAAAAATAGAAATATTAAAAAACAACTTTACAATCAACAAGATCTATACCAGATTGTCACTGACAGGATTTATCTAGTTCCATCCTCATTGACAAGAAAAACCTTGATCTAAGCATATTGCAGATGATTTATAGCAAGTGCAGTCAAACGTGCATTAAAGGCCACCTCTGTATAAAGGTCACCTATCTATAAAGGCCATTCAAACATAACCTTTGTTAACTTTTTTGTAATGAATAAACCTCTTTATAACAGCCACCTGTCTATAACAACTTTTTTGCAAGTTCCCTTGAGTGGCATTTATAGACAAGTTTGACTATAGTGGAATTGGAATGTAATATGGACTATTAACAGTGACTACTTGTTCATAACAATGAAGGGATTTTCTTACCTGCTAAATTCTGGTTCCATGGTTAAAAAAAAAGGAAAATATTTGACATTTTAAAGACATAGTATCTACGAAAATGGTTATTTTTTTAGTCGGCAATTTTGCGGAAATATCGAAGATATGACTGAATAATGATCTTCCACGTCGACACTTTTTTGTATAATTAGCGTAATTAATGGATAAATGCTGATTTGTTGTCGTCGTCTGTAAGAATCAAACTCATTAATTATGCACAGAAACAATCCCAGAAGCACACGCAATGACCTAGATCGTATCGATATCAATCAATGGATGCTGAGGTAAGCACGTGTTGATTTATTTTGAGATCCTACATTTAGACGGTCCTTGAGGCTTATCCATCGATCATGCTCCTTTCCAATATTTATCTTGGTCTTGTTGTATTTCGCCAGAACTTCTTTCCGATTTCTTTTTCTAGCTGAATCTGTCAATTTAACAGGTCGGCCACGATTTGTTTTTGCTTTGGACGCCATGCTTTTCACTATCAACAATGGAAATGCGCATGCGCAAATACAGGTCACGCTAAGGTTATATGAATATGGGCGGGCTTGCAAACGAATTTTTGTCGTACCGACAAAAAATAAAAAAAACGTTGTAAAGTTGTGAAATACAATAAAACTATACTTCTATGTGTTTTAATTCAACAATTTTTCGTTTTTTATCTCCAAATATTAACATATTTGACCCAAACAATTGAGATTGAAATATTTGAGGAAATCGTAGATACTATGTCTTTAACATTTTGAATTGACAAACTGAGAACTTTTGCATCTTTTTTTTTACAAGCTATTTTTTCATTGGGAATGGATCTTGTTACCAAACCCCAAAATAGCCAAGGGAAATCCTGCATTGAAAAATTAGCTATCCATTTTTCTCTAGTTGGCCTCAAAATGTGAGACATATGTAACTGGTGATAGAACACTTGATATTTTTATATGCATAATCCTTAAGCTTAAAATATTGATCTTACTTCTTTTCCCGTCTCATCCATTTTCCCAGAATTCCTTTGGCACAGCTGCACGATTACAAGAATAATTGTCTGTATCGTAATCATCCCCTGGGTATCTGAAAGACCAAACATTTACAGATTTATGATAGAACAAATCATCCTTTTGGTATTTGAAAAAAAAAAATGTTTATTCAAATATCAGTACCAAGATACAGATACAAAACAAAAATCTGGCATCAAATCAGTGACCTTTGAAAGAATTTGTACACACCAAGTATTGGCTTCCATCCAGAGCCCGCTTGCTAAAAACTTAAAGAATATCCCTAAGTCTGAGAATATTCTAAACTTTGCTTACTCAGCCAATCAGATTTCAGGATTAACTGAAGATAAGAGTAAGTGAGTCTAGTTGTGTAATATCTATGAATTTGAATGTTGTTTTTACACCATACTCAACAGTTTTTCAGTCTTGTGGTGGTGGCCAGTTTTTAGTGCAGGGAAGAGAATCCGGCTACATGAAGTAAACTCCTATGTCTTTGAATATCAAAGTCAATACTGGTGAACATAACAAAACTATATTTGATTGAGAGATACGTCATTTAGATACCTTTAACAGAAGATCCAAACAAAACTTGAATATATGATAGACAGATAAATCTTATAATTACTTTACCATGTTTACTGGAAAATCCAAACAAAACTTGAATACTGGTATGTGATTGACAATCAAATCTAATACATACATAAACATGAAGATCCCAATAAAACTTTAATACATGATAGAGAGACAAATCTTATACAAACCTTTACCAGAAGATCCCAACAAAACTTCTGTCAGTGTCTTCATCTTCTGTTGTAGATTCTAAAATTGTAAAATAATATTTATCAGGTTTTTAATCTATTTATTTTATATGTTATTCTGAACAGTGTTTTATGCCACCCTCAACAAATTTCTTGGTTACAATGTACCACCAGCCTTCCGCAAGTAAACAAGTAAACTTTCTCACAAAAATTAGCTTAGATTTCAAGGGAGCTTGAACCTGTGCTGACCAGAAGTGAGATACTTCATGGTTCAAAGCGTAATGCTCTAACTACTTTGCCACGAAGGTTTTTAATCAAATTATTGATATCTGTAGAATATGGCATATTGCTATTTACAAAACAAAAGACAAGAAAAAGAGATATGACCATGTATTCAGTTCTAAACAAACAAAAATAAACAATATCAAGTTTAGCTTGTGTGAATATTATTCAAGTTTAAAGAGTTTTTTTGGAGAACATTAACATTTTGTTGTTAGTTTTAAACATTTATCAGATAAAAAAGGCAGGGTAAAAGTTAGTTAAAGACATTATACATGTTATACGAAGAATAACTTTATGATCAAAATCTGGAAACTACATCATATACATGTATACAGTATAATCTCTTTATAATGCCCCCGTTTCATTTGCCACCTTGCTTTATGCCACAATTTTTGTAATTCCACTTTTTCAATTTCCCCTATAACTTCATTTAACATGTTTAAGGTTTCCCTTAAGCTATCGCCAAACTTCTTTAATATAATGCCAAATTTTGGCTGAAGAAGTTGTGGCAGTGTAATGAGTAACGAGGTTATATTGTGTATATATTACACATGTTACATCTGATCTAGCTGTCAACAGTTCTGACTTACCTCTATCATAATTCCAAATGCACCTTCAATGTCCCCTGCTTTCTCTAGTAAATATGCTGTGGCCTCGGACAACTTGTGTCTGCGACATATCTACAGAAATAGAAATATACATCAAGTAACCAGTGATTATAAGGTGCATCTTACACCACCTTTATTTTTCGTCCCCCAATTAACCTGACCTGACCAATCTTCTTAACCATAGCAGTAATGAAAACAAACCAATACAGGCTTCTTTTGCGAAAAGTACATAATTTATCTGGTATCTGAGGAATACAGTATGTGCTAAAGATCATAAGACATACATGCCAAGCAAATTAAGCTGATGTATGTACAGTTGAAGCAGATAAACCATAACTAATTCATACATTAATTACTCTGTTTCCAGTTCGTTTCAAAATCAACAAGGAAGGTTAAATATGAGAACAGACAGACAGACAAAAACCAACATGCCCCAAAATTTATGATCCTAATGGCATTTTATTTGTTCAAACAATTCCTTACATGTGATACTAAATTATGTGAATGAAGAACTCAAACTCTGAAGAACTCTTGATTTGGTGTGGGTGGGTGGAGTGGGGGAGGGGGTTTATCACTTTAATGCATGTTTTTAAGTTGAATTTACATAGAATCCGTTAATTCAATACAAACAACCTACATATATCATTATATACACTTTTATAAAAACAAAAACCTTGAATTTTATAGATTTATAATATAGCAATAATATAAGTTATGTTAGTTAAAGGTGACACTTTCCCTTGCAGAAGGCCAGTGGTTTTTTCCCAAGTAACCAGGTTCTCTACTCCACCATTAGAAACTGACGCCACCATATAACTGAGAAACAGTTGAGTGTGGCGTAAAACATGATTCAAAATCAAAATAAAATCTTTGCTTTGATCGTTC
This sequence comes from Atrina japonica, assembly GCA_030159075.1. Taxonomy (NCBI): domain Eukaryota; kingdom Metazoa; phylum Mollusca; class Bivalvia; order Pterioida; family Pinnidae; genus Atrina; species Atrina japonica. The sequence continues at coordinate 573,782 of BROG01000323.1, read as the reverse complement.
TTAAACTATATATTCATCTTTGTTGAATTAATTCATATTTTAATTCATTGATTGTTTCAAACTGGCTGTTTTACACCTGTTGTTTACAAGATTTACAGTCAAGTTGTCTTTCAATCTGGAATGATATAAATTTCGTGAAATTCCGTTGATTATAATAATTCCAAATTTCATAAAAATCTGACAATGTTGAAATTTTGAACAATTAGAAGCCTGAGTTTGCTATAGACGGCAATGAAACCCTCTATAATTTGATTGTTATACATATTAATCTCGTAAAATTTGTAACAATTGAATTTGCCTGTGTTCTAAAGATTATGATTCTAATATTTATACAAAGACATATAGTCAAGTTTAGAGATAAAAAAGCTGGATTTCTTTAGGGTTCTTTAGAGTTCTTCATTTAGGGCTGCCGATTCCTTACTTCCAGAGCTTGTTCCAGTCTGTAGCCTTCGTTCATCTTGATGTAGTTGTGTACTTCGTTAGGTTTGAACTGACACATTAGATCTATGAACAGTTCAAATATCTGAGGTTCAATGTTCACTTGTCTGTCAGCATGTATTGCACTGCCCACAGATTCCCTGGTCAATCATAAAATGTAAAAAAAAAAAATTCAAATGAAATTACTGATGACAATACACATGTATCTGAGATTCGAGGTTTACTTATTTGTCAGTATGTATTGCACTGCTAAATGATTCTACTGTTCAATCATAAAATGTAGAGAAAAAATGATAAAATAAAATTAATGATGACAATATTAAGTGAATGGATGAGCAATGACAAAATTTGAACTAGATGTACTGTACTGACAGACACAAACAAATCCTATAGTCCCTCCCCTGTTTTCATTGGTATGTGACTTTTTAAAACAAATCGTAAACTTATTACGCGTTTGTTTACCTGTAGAACATAACACCTTGAAGAAACTCAAAGAGTACAGCTGGATTGCCTTTCATTGTTTTAACAGTCTCGGGTAGGTTACTGGAGAGACTGGAGATCACCATCTGAGCTGCTTGTTTACAATCTATGGAAACCAGTTCCTGAAACAATAACAAGGTCAAACACTAAATGTACAACACAGAAATATTGTTGCTTGTAGATTAGCCACATTTTCATCCTAAAACTTCCGTTCTTCATATTTTGTCAGAAAGATATTGTGAAAGACAGAAGTAAAATCACTCACAATTTTAAGGTGACTGTTTTGTTTCTGTTAACAACATTTCTGCATTGTAATTACTGAATTGTGGCATAAATTATCTGGTGCCCAAAAAATGAATTATCAAGAAGCCTATCTCTGGAATGACAATAATTTCATTAGTTTAAAGGGGCATTAGCTGAGTAACTTCATTAACTCTTTCACTGCCACAGACAAACCCCATTCAGTGCCAGTTCTTTGCTGTTACATATGTACAAGCATATAGCATCATATGACAATCACATGACGTCACAAATATAGTGGCCGCCCATCAGGCGGTAGATACGGAAATATATACCCTGTATACCGCATGACATAGAGTTAGATATGTTTCATCGATTAACCCATGAAAACAAGATTCTATAAAGAATGGTGATGATAATTTGTAATAACTACATATGATATATACCTGCATATGTTTAAGCGCTTCAAGTTTCAAGTTCTGTTTCTCATCCTCGCTGTATCTATCACTTTCCAGTATGCTGCTGATGTAACTAAATGAGTGATACTGAAATAAGAAAATGTCTAACACTGAATTCTGTTCTACTGTCTCTACTGTGCTGAATACTGCTGATGTAAAAAAAATGCTTTTCAGCATATGTAACCATACCATGCATACATACAGTTAAATCATAACACATATATAATAGTACTTATCAAACATTGAGTAATCAAAGATGACAAAGGTCACTGCACTTACACATATTTTACCTCCCTTTTAATATGTTTATTACCTGACATTACAAACCTCAACAAATCATCTCAACCACAGCATTGAATGGAGTCCATAACAGGGTCATTTTTTAAATTTAAAAAAAAAAAAAGAAATGAAAAATCCAGCATCTGAAGCATAGCATGTGCTAAGAATCATTAACTCATTCACCCCTAAAGATACAATTGGACTGGTCTGAGTCATTGATTTACAGAAGAGTCCATTATATTTCAGGGGCTGTTGAGTTAAATGCATCGATCATATGAGTTAGCACCTAAGGAAGGGTCCTTAGGATTGTTTTAGGTTAACTTGTGAGTTTATGTTTTCAAAAACTTCATCCTCTGATGTGAATTTAAAAAACACAATATCAGAGTGTGTACAGGCAAGAGCAACTATCTCTGCTTCTGATTCGAAAAATCTACAAAATTATAAATAATACATCAGACGGAATATTCCTTGCTTTCTTGCATTTAATTGGTTATGTCGTAAGGACCTTTTAATCTTGACCTTAACCAGATCCTAATACTAATGCTGACCCTGACACCGGGATGATAGCATAGCCAGCCCTCAGCTGTGTAGAGATGAGTTTAAAATGCTCTGAATCCTGTTAGCATAGTTAACAAAGAGAAACTTGTGATTGTCTTATGTATGTTAAGAGACTAACACATGACTAAGCTCATGAGATAACACCTGTCTTGTGAGACAGGTGGTCTCTCATAACAGGTTCTACTGTAAAAACTGACAGTCAGAATATATACATTTTGATGATATATAATATCTCTTACTGATTTGTAAAAAAAAAAATAACTTGATACAGCAGAACTTGAGTCTAAGTTCAAAGGACCGCCTAGAAAAGTTCAAAACATTGGGACTTCGACTCATGGATGGTTACTGAGAATCATACCTTTTTTTAGTTTCAGAGGTTCTATAAGGTGTATATGACTGCTTCAAAACAATTTAAGACGTATACGGTCATTATATTTAGTGCTATATTTAACTTAATGTTCGTGAAATTGAAATACTGAATGTTTAATAGAAGGAGAAGAATTATCATGGGTAAATATGGACTTCAAATTATATGTAGGAATTTTCATTGTTTTTATAGAAATTGCCCCCAAAATTTATTTAAAAAATCAAGAAATTCGACTCGTAAAATTTCGAATTATAAAATGTTTATAAGTAGTGTTAAATAACAAAATTATTCGGGACTTTGTCAATAGTTCAAAACATCAAGAAATTTGACTCATTGAACATGCTGAAGTTCAACTCATCGAAGTTCTACAGTATATAAAAATGCTGATTACCTTCCTTGCATTGTCTCGTAGGTAACAAGACAGAATTTTATCAAACTGTCTTCTCTTCTCATAGAGAACTTCACATACACGGTAACTGAAATGAAGGAAAATACATAGAGTGTCTATAAGATGATAAATATCCTGTACTAGACCGCCACACAGAATTATCTAAACAGAAAATAAACAATAACATAATAAGAGAACTAAGCTTAATCAGGATAATGAATTTAAACAATCAGTACCATGGTTCACACAGCCAATGACAACAGTTTTCAAGCACTTTTTCAGGACTTTTCATAGTGTTCTTCAAGCACTTTCAATAGGTATGTTTAAGCTATCACAATCTTGCAAGCCAAAACGTAGTGACACTCACAACTTGGCATTCACAGCCATTAGTAATACTCACAACTTAGCATTCTAAGCCATTAGTGATACACCTTAGCATTCTCAGCAATAAGTGATACTCACAACTTCACATTCTCAGCCATTAGTAATACTCACAACTTAGCATTCTCAGCTATTAGTGATAATCACAACTTGGCATTCTCAGCAATAAGTGATACTCACAACTTGGCATTCTCAGCCATTGGTGATACTCGCAACTTAGCATTCTCAGCCATTAGTAATACTCACAACTTGGCATTCTCAGCCAGTGATACTCACAACTTCACATTCTCAGCCATTAGTAATACTCACAACTTAGCATTCTCAGCCATTAGTGATAATAACAACTTGGTATTCTCAGCCATTAGTGATACTCACAACATGGCATTCTCAGCCATTAGTGATACTCACAGCTTGGCATTCTCAGCCATTAGTGATACTCACAACTTGCCATTCTCAGCCAGTGATACTCACAACTTGGCATTCTCAGCCATTAGTGATACTCACAACTAAGCATTCTTGGTCGATAGTAATACTCACAACTTGGCATTCTCAGTCAGTGATACTCACAACTTAGCATTCTCAGCCATTAGCAATACTCACATTTTAGCATTCTCAGTCATTAGTAATACTCACAACTTTGCATTTTCAATCAATGATACTCACAACTTAGCATTCTCAGCCATTAGTAATACTCACAACTTAGCATTTTCAGCCGTTAGTTATACTCACAACTTTGCATTCTCAGTCAGTGATAATAGTTCTTTTTAGTGATACTCACAATTTAGCATTCTCAGCCAATGATAACAGTTTTTCCTCATTTATCTGCTGCAAACCACCTGCATGTAATAGTTCCATTAGAGCTTGCTGTCTCTCTTCATGGCGTGAATCATCATCAGGGTTTGATAAAAATTCTAAGACCTTTAAATGTACACCAAAACTTTAAACATATTAATGTGACATTGAAACAGAAAGTTCTATAACTGAAATTCTTGTGAACAATATTGTAAATATTATTATATTATGTTCTAACTTATAGAACACACTGATGTTTCTGCTCCTATCAAATTATACCAAAAAAATGGGATATTTGGCCACACTTAAATGTTGTCACTGATGTCAAAATTAGCATGATTAGGGAGATCATCTACAGCCACTTTAATTTTTGCCATTTGTGAATAAAAAAGAAATGTCTAAATTAAGCATACCTTCAAATCTCACTAAGGTGATGTTTATCATTCCATGTGGCTTGAGTTATTGTTATGGTAGTTTAAACTGAGTATACATATTTTGGGTTGTCAAATTTTTGCCTCTTCAACAGAATGGTAAATTTGGCCAAAAAATTCCAATTTACACTATTCCAGAGGAAGCTAAAATTACAGAAACTGTCAAATTTTAATTAACACAGTAACATACATGCACTGTAAAAAAAAGTAAAATTACCTGTTCAAACAGAACTCTGTTGACAATTATAGTATTTTCGTGTCTTGCCATCTGACGTGCCAAAAACGTGAAGAGAATACCAATCTGTGTTGGCTGCAAAACCAAAGTATTATATTTCATGTAATACTGTAGATTCAGAAAATATCATTGTGGTTTTAATTTTTTGTTTATTTTGTTGTTTTTATTTATAATGAAATTAAAACCATGACGAAATTTTACATAACTTACGCTTAGTGATAGATTTTTTACTAACATGCTTTTCATTTCAATGAAATTCAATGACAATTAAATTCTTTTATTTCTAAAACAACGAAGTTTTAACCCTACGAAACTTTCTAACTCTACAGTATATTTTCTAACGAAAAGGCTATTGTAAATATGGTTAAAATTTTATATTGGTTGATAATTACAGTTTGGTTATTACTTGATGAGTTGAACATAATTACTTTGACTTTAACCCCTTTTAACCCTTTTTATTTTAGTGGCATACTCTTTTCTATTGTTCAAGACCAGTCCATTATGATCTGTAGGGTTGAAAGGCTTAAATAACAAGAACTAATTAAAAAGTACGTAATTCATCATTATTATGATTGGAATATGTACAGTTTATATAAGGAACTCTCACTTTTTTTCATATCTACACATCAAAATTGGGATCAGTTTTTAAAACAATGAATTTCCTTTTCTAAAGTTTAAAAACAGAATACTCCTGCAAGTAAATTGGGTCAATCTGATGTGTTTATGGACATTTTTCATATCTACACAACATAATCGGGATCAGTTTTTAAAACAATGAATGATATTATTTTCAGTTAAAAGAAATACATTATGATTGTAAAAATGATAAACAAAAGTCTATGAAACGCGGTGTATATCATTAAACAATTTTTACCATTTCCTTTTTTTAAAATTTGAAAACAGAATACTCCTACAAGTAAATTGGGTTAATCTGATGTGTTTATGGACATTTTTCTAGAAATAAATAACTGTGTATACATAAAGAAATGTGAATGCTGCCATAGGGAATATATATATATATAGTATTGATAAATAATAACAAATTTTCTCTATATTTTTAGCATATTTTAATGGGGCATTAGCTGTGTTCTTTTTTTAAATCCCATCTTTTGAACTACTTAAATTGATATACAGTAACAAAAAAGAGATACACCCTGCCATAACAATTCCTATATATTTTGTAAAAAATGCTTGAGAAACCCAGGTTTTGCACTTTTTCAATTGCAACTGAATAACTCAACCTTACTATTTATATATTAATACCACAATGGAACTGACCTTATTTCCTGAAAATATTTAGGAATATAAGATTTGTTATGCCTGTGTATAGCTCTTATTTGTTATTGTACATCAAATACAAGTAGTAAAAGTACCCAGTAGAAAAAAATTGGAATAATTCCGTAATTCCCCTTTAACTTAACAACATACCGATACTCCAAAACTGACTTTGGTTAGATGTAGAAAGAAAACAGTCATACAGTAAAACTTACAGTGAAACCAACACTTTCCACCATGATACAGACATACAGTAAAACTTACAGTGAAACCAACACTTTCCACCATGATTTGTAGAAGGATATCAACAACTCTCTGTCTCTTCTTAATCCTGATGTAATTGAAATGAATACAATTTAGATATAAAATGAATATCACAGAATATTTATTTCACACCAATGTCAGTTAGTAAAACAGAGGATCGAATGTACATGTATGTTTATTTTGTAAGTACAAATATTCAAAACTCTTTAATCTAGATGAACCCTTCTATTTCAGAGATGATATTTAGATACATACATAAGAATGTGGAACTGTGGAGAAAGAAAAAAATCTACATAAAGGCACATACAAACTTTGATAGATTAGTAGAATTTTGGAGAAATCTCAACCCAAAGTGGTATTTTAAGAATCTGGTGGGTTTCATGCAGTTTACATTGATTTATTAAAAAACTTATCTTTCCCATTTTCTAATAATTCACGTAGCGGATCTAATGAAACTCAATATGACATCACATGTAAATGACCTCTTAGATTATAAGATGTCTTTTGTTTGACCAATGAAAGTTCGGCTTATGCAATCTTGAAAGTTAATTGAAAACATAAGGGGTGTAAGCATTATAAACAACATTGGACAAACAAAACTTAGATGTAGAGAATTCATTTTATAATTTTTGCATGTTTTGATAGGATCAAACCAGCAAAGATGCTCCAAATTAATTCTGCAGACTGACAATTTCTTTGTTATGAAAATGAGTTACAATTCTTCACCTATCGATAAACTTTATAAGTTTATAAATCCTGTAAGTCGTATTTTTATTGGTTGAACATTACACGTGGATGTGAGCTGTCGTTCCACCTGGAGTTATCTTTTCTTTGTCTTTCATTGGCAAGTATAGGATAACAAATTTTTAACACAAATATAGAACTATTGTAAGAAAGTGTCCAATCATGGAAGATTTCCTTTTAAATCACTCCCTCTATCTAATATGATGTATACACATTCTGTTATCAACTTTAAAATGTTGGTGAGGAAAAATCCTTGGGGGCATTTTATGAAAGGTCCTAAGTCTTAGACTGGGTCTTATGACCAACCTTATGACTTGCGACTGTTTTACAAAGACCTACGACTTGCGACTTATGACCAAATCAGGTCAGGTGTTTACTACCCAGAGGCAGTGCGTAGACCTATGTTATTTTTGTAGGTGTTATAATTTATTTATGTAAATGTAGCTGTTAAAAGTATTCATAAATTATCAAGATCATTTTTGAAAATATTTGAAAATACCCTAAGACCTGACTTAGGGTAGTGTTGATAAAACGGTCCTAAGTATTGTCTTAAGATCAAATTATTTAAGACTTATGACTTAAAAGTTCTTAATAAAACGGGTCCCTGGTATTAATATAATCAAAGCTATCTCACATTAACTTATATACAATTTTACTACGGTAAAAAACAGAATTTCCGTTTTGCTGCATTAATGCCTTTGCCATTTTTGCTATCACAATAATTTATGTCGCCATTTATAGATTCTCATACAATTTCTTAATGTTCTGTTGTAACTGTTTTGATAGCCTATGAAAGGAACCAGTATCTTAATCTAAAAAACTGAATGATAGTTCCAGTAACAGTAGGGTGACAAAAGTGAGTATAATTTTACACATATCTGTATAATTCATATAAAACAATATTAAGAAAAAGGTATTACAAAGTCAATTCCTGTTCAATTTCAATAAATTTTTCACCATTAACTATCAATATTTTCAAGTTTTTGTGTTTGTTTTTATGTAAATTTCCACTGATTCATTTTAAAGTACTGATGAGTTTAGCAGGATACAATATTTTAATGTCTATTTTCAATATCAGTAAATAGGGAATTATGACATATACAAAACACAGAATTTAATTTTCTGTTACAAGTTTTGAATCTTAAAAACAGAAAATTTGAACATTATGAGCTAATACACAATATCACTGTTAAATAGTTTTAATTTTATGATATAAGTTTTACCAAAATTGACTTAGAAATGACTTAACATGAATGTTTTGAAAATTTGCAGATTTATATGAAACATATAGAGAAAACTGAAAATTATACTCACTTTTTTCACTATAAAGTATATGAAACAATAGAAACCACTGCAACTTGATATTATTCTATTTGTTTCACTTCTAAATATTCAAAAGATACAAGTTCTTACCCTTCTTCTTTGTTGAATTCTGGTTCTTCAAATGCCTGAAATAAACAACATTCTCCATCAAATGCAGAATTTAAACCTTACAACCCCACAGACCATAATGGATCAGTCTAATACTGTGGAACCTGTCTTGTGCATGTTATGAGACCATTGTCATCATGGTCACAGCAGACAACCTGTCTCATGCATGTTATCAGACCATTGTCATCATGGTCACAGGAGACAACCTGTCTTGTGCATGTTATGAGACCATTGTCATCATGGTCACAGGAGACAACCTGTCTTGTGCATGTTATGAGATCATTGTCACCATGGTCACATGAGACAACATGTCTTGTGCATGTTATGAGACCATTGTCACCATGGTCACTGGAGACAACCTGTCTTGTACATGTTATGAGACCATTGTCAACATGGTCATAGGAGACAACCTGTCTTGTGCAAGTTGTTTGACAACATACTGAAAACCACTTTGATAGGTAATCCCTTAGACAAAACTTCTTTTGAGAGCCACCTGTCTTGTAAGACCAAATGTCAATAGCAAATGGAGTGTTCCATTACTCATCAACCTCTGTAGCCACATTAATCAACCCCTGTAGCCACATTTAGATTCACCCATTTCAAAGAATGGTGAAGTCCATTATTATGATTTAGGAGTGTATGAATCCAAATTTCACAATAATTAAACAGACAATACTGACTTGTTCACTCCTGCATTATGACAATAGACTATACTATTTATTGATTAGGGTGAGTCTAAAAGTGATCATAGGGGTTAAAGACAGGTTCCACCATACAACAGAACAGCATACCTTTAAAATACTTGGTGGTGCAGGATAAATAACAACGAATTTCATTTGTTTTGTCACATTCCAAAATTGGTTAGGCATGTTATGATAAATTCAATTTTTACTGATAAAACTTCCTTAAATATATTAAGGTGATTTTTAAAATTGTTGCAACAAAAATTTGTTATGTCATAGAAGGAAGTCAATTAATAATCTTGAAATGATATACAACAATTTGAATGAATTCCTGTGAACATATTTAAAATGTTTTATATCATTTTCTGAAATTCATTATCACAACTTTCATCAGTAATGATAATTTGGTATTTTACAGATGTTGTGATAAAGCCCTCAGAACATCTATTTTATCCTGAAGATTTTTAAACATTTAACATTTTGAATGAAGCTGAAAATCATGTAATTATCTTGATATCATGCTTATACACCAGTAAACAATGTAAACATACCTATCAAAATAAAATGAATCCATACCAACTTACAAATGTCAGATGGAAGCTAAATTACAAGATATACAAAACACACCATAAAACTTAAGAATTAATTAAATCAAAAAATTTTTACTCAAATTAGGCTAATCCTGATATCTGATTGGCTGAGCAGGGTAAGTTGAAAATATTCTCAGACTTGAGTAAATTCTCAAGTTCTATGGTGCCGGGCCCAGGTCTTATGCTATTTACAATTCTATATCTTTTATATCTTTAAGTCGAGACTTACCAATGCCAGGACATTGAGGAACTCCCTTGTGTCGTATTGTAGCAAAGTCCTTAAATATGGATAAGGTGAACCATCTAAAATTAAATGTAGATCAAGTAAATGAATACAATAAATTCCAACACTGTAAATGAATAAATTCAAAATTTATTTTAATCTATTTTAAATTCAAACATTGTACAGGTCAACCAAGGTAAAGTGGCACATCTGGGTTTGGTCAAAAACCAAAACAATATCATTTATTTTCCAAAAACATGTTGTACAGATAAAGCACATTGCCTTGCATAGATCAAGCACATTGCCTTGCATAGATCAAGCACATTGCCTTGCATAGATCAAGCACATTGCCTTGCATAGATCAAGCACATTGCCTTGCATAGATCAAGCACATTGCCTTGCATAGATCAAGCACATTGCCATGCATAGATCAAGCACATTGCCATGCATAGATCAAGCACATTGCCTTGCATAGATCAAGCACATTGCCTTGCATAGATCAAGCACATTGCCTTGCATGGATTCCATGCATTACTGAATCTATAATATTTCTGTGTCAACAAGAAGCCTGCTGACCCTGTTATCATTTAATTTAGACTTATTGTGTTTGTAAACATGTGCCAGTTTACCTTGGTAGACCTGTAAAGGAATGCTACAAATTACAACATTGTACATGTGTTGCAGATAAATACTCATAAATATGAACACACATATCAAACTGTTCTGTTTTCTCTGTGAAGTACTATGTGCACTTCAGTCTTTTACTTTCATTTTATTAAAATGATAGTGATATGTAATTGCTAAGTTCTTGATTATTCTTGATTAACTGTTTAAATTTTCCAGAGATCCGTGTTTGTCCAAAATTCATCACATTTGAATATTTGTCTCCTGGACATCCCAAAGATTTGTCTTTTTGTATAATCTGTGATTTTTTTAATCAGATCAAATGTGACCAAGCAAAATGCACAGTGAATCAATCTGAAATCAGCACGATCAGTCACCTCCAATTCAGCAACAATTTACCAAACAGATACATTGTAACATAATCAGTAGTTTCAGGGTTAAGTTCATTGAGTGTTTTTTGTTTTGTTGTGTTTTTTGGTTTTTGGTTCTTCTGATATTTTACAATGTTTTACCATCAAAAACAAAATGTTTCAGTTATACAGTAGAGACCAGGTTTTAAGAGTAAAAAGTCTGGTTGCAATGTATGATGTACCCAGGAAAAAGTCACGAGCCTTCAGCAAGTAAACTTACAGACTTCCTGAAATAACCAGAATAGATTCCAGTGGGGCTTGGGCACCTATGAACTAGATATATTGATAAGTATAATACAACTCACCTGATGACTGTGACTTGCCATGGATATTGGTTACACACATAAATACCTGTAAATAGTTTGACATTTATATCAAAATCGTATCTTTTGTTTATATGAATGTACAAAAACATACACAAATATATGAGAGAAACTAACATAATGACAGACACACACACAAGTACACAGACAAACACACAAAATAACAGGCACAGAAACTAACATATACAAACACACACAAAACACAAGTATACAAACTAACATATACAAACACACACAAAACACAAGTATACAAACTAACATATACAAACACACACAAAACGCAAGTACACAAACTAACATATACAAACACACACACAAGTACACCGACAAACACACAAAATAACAGGCACAGAAACTAACATATACAAACACACAAAACGCAAGTATACAGACTAACACATACACCAGAGCACAGGTACTTAAACTAATATAAACAAACACACACAAAACACAGGCACAAACATCCCTATTAAGAGAACACAGTGTATGTAATAGATCATCTTTCAACTTATGCACTAAACCTATTTTCTTTATGGACAAATAAAGGTCTATAATCTTTAATTCCATGGTTAAAAAGATATATAAAGTTGAGTGATTAAACACAAAGTCTTCTCAAATTCAGCATGTTCATTAGCCTTATTGCAAATGCTTCCATTCCAAATGTTTATGATAGATCTACACAAAAATGATGTACAATTTTCCTCTCACATTTCATCTGTGAAAGATTTGACTTGTCTTTATCACACAACATGTTTACCGGGGTAATACAATTTATTTTCTCTCAAACTCAATTTCATTTAATGACAGTTTTGTTACTTTCACCCTGGCAAAGGGTTCCATGCAACTCAAGTCTGTGAATATTCTCAACTTGGCCTGCCCAGCCAATCAGATTAAAGAATTTTCCAAATTATTTTAGACTTAAGTAATTTCTAAATTTTATGGTGCCAGTCCCCAGTACCCTTATGAAAAAACATGTAAATAGTCATTTTTAGAAAATGTTGCACAGAGGGGATCATTTTATCATAGTTGCAATTCTAAATGAAGAAACATATCATGAAACATATTTAGAAAACCTTTCACAGGGGTCAATCTATCCCAGCTGCGAAATTTTGACCTCCCCCACCCTTACTATATATATTCAGAAATAATGATGGTTGCATCTTCATGAAACATGTAAAAGAAGAAACATTTTTTAAAAAAACTTTTCACAGGGGAGTCATTTCATAGTGGCTGCTAAATTTATTGCACTGACGGGGATCAAAATATCGCAAAGGGGGGCACTTTACTACGACAGTAAATTGCGATAAATTGACCCCGTGGTCATTCTATCACGGGGGTCAAAATATTGTATGTCACCAGGATTCAATCTTACCTTGTCCTTCACATCTGATACAAACTCGTCAGGGATGTCACCAAGTGGATAAGCTCTTCCTGCTAAACAGCAACTAAATAAAGGAATAGTAATATGAGTAACATACATATGTCCAACTGACATACAAATATATTCAAATGAGTTTTATTTCGACTCTTTTAATGTCATTGTCTGTTTTAGATACCACAGTAAATTATTCTATGCATTGGACAAAAAGAGTCCTCTTCACTGGCAAAGATTACAATATAGTCAAACTTGCATTAAATGCCACCTCTGTATGAAGGGCACCTGCCTATAAAGGCCATTCAAAAATAACTTTTATTAACTTTTTATCTTGAGTAAACCTCTTTATAAATGACATCTGTCTATAATGGCTACTTTTGCCTATTTGCCTTTAGAGACAAGTTTGACTGTACATGTTTAACCCTTTTAACCCTAAGTATCTATGATATTTTCTATTGTTTAGACCAGTCTATTATAGCCTGCAGGGTTAAAAGGGTTAACATGTTTAAGAAATATGCCTGACTGAAGATTCGTGCTAATTGTTTGTTAGAAAACATGTTTAAAAAACACAAAAGTTACAAAACTTGAAGAGTTGCCTGGGATCTTTATTTACAGAATGTAAGTGACATCTAATTCACTGACAAAGATAATCAATTTGACAAAAATCAGATGTTGTTTTTGTAACATAAATGTCTCCCTCTTCCCTCCCATTTTAAATCATTCAGTGAAATTATGACCAATGGTCAAAGCCATGATACACTTACACAAGTTATGTTATATATAAACTGTTAAAGAGATAAACTGTTACTTTGTTTTTCTGTTCCACATCTCCTCATCAATTGACTGGAAAAGATTCTTGATCATGTGTGAAAAAGGTGAGTGAATCCGAACTATAGCAGGAGGGGTATTTACAAGGACATGGATGGGGGAGACATAATCAAAGCTAACACTATCAAACAGATGAGTACCTTATATACACCAGTAGCTTGTTGCCAAGTCTAATCTGATCGTCGGTCAACTGTTTTCCTGTACCGACGGCCGACTGTAAAGTTCCAAGTAAATCTTCTAGAGGTGTTGTGTAGTCGTTCATTCCTTGGTTGTAGACATAGATAATCGCGTCATACAAACCATTCGACCAACAAAGACTTACCACCTGAAAAAAGTTGTAAATATTTGTAAATCTGATATAACTGTAACTGCAAGCTGAAAGTCTAACAAACAAAAGATGCCCACTTTAGGGGACTACCTCAATGCCCTTTAGAAGCCCAATGTCAGAAGAGAAAACATTAATCTGTGAGGGAATATAACATAACTTAGGCATGGCAGGGCAGTGTACACATTTTAATAAACCAAATTGCAGTTAATAAAGAGTAAAGTCTCACAAGTTATGTTATATCGTATAACATAGGTACAAATAAGCGTCGTTCCTCAAATAACATACTAACAACTTTAATTTTCTGTAAAAATTGTAATTATAACAACATATACCTGATGTATGTCTAAGCTGGTGATCTCCAGATGAACAATGCAAGCTTCCACACTCTCCAGCATACACCTATTTTGGTAGTGGTCTACAAAATCCTTCATGACCATTGGTGGAATGGAGGTCAACTTGTCAGACAGAATATAAGGTTCCAGACACTCCAAAAATGTTCCTTTTGCAATTACATCGGCTCCAAATCTTTCATAGATCCTCCCAAACAATATATCACTTAAGGAAAAGAAAAAAATTCTGGTGTACAAGTTACATACATTATTTGATTTGTGGAGATTCATAAATGTATAAATGTCATTATACCCCCCACCTCTCTTGCAAAATATTGGGGCCCAAAAGTCCCTGACATATTTACAATTTTCCTGACCAAGTAATCACAACATTCATTCTTTTGTTACAACAGAGATGCAAAACTGATCCAAAATTTCTTTTACAGAAAATCATGAAGATATACGTGTTAAAAAAAATATGCAGTAAAGGCAGGGTGCTGCACCACATTACCAAATATGGCACCAGGTACCCTGAGTGACAGGCAACTTGAATTGCTACAACCCTAAAAAAATTTTACTTCACTTCCAAGTTACTTTTTACACATATATAAAACAAAATCTGGATCCACAGAATTACTATTTTACAAAAATCATGCACTATATCTAAAATAAAATCTGGATCCACCCAACTACCATTTTACATATGTCTAAAACAAAATCTGGATCCAACTAATTATCATATTACACATATCTAAAACAAAATCTGGATCCACCCAATTACTATATTACACATATCTAAAACAAAATCTGGATCCAACTAATTATCATATTACAAATATCTAAAACAAAATCTGGATCCACCCAATTACTATATTACACATATCTAAAACAAAATCTGGATCCACCCAATTACTATATTACACATCTAAAACAAAATCTGGATCCACCCAATTACCAACTCACAGAATACCTACATTCTGTTCAGATGTAAACAGTAATCCACACAAACTGGTACAATGCCCTACAAACAAAGAAAGGAAAAACCTGTACATGTTTCAAAATTACAGATTTATCCCCCTTTCTTTATAGGGGAAGATTAATACAATTTAAATGCTCCAAGTACAAACTTCTGTATGCAAACAAAAACAGACATAACTATTTATGCACTGCATTTTCATTACACAGAAACCATAGAAGCTCTAAGTCATAGGATTGTATTGTGACATCATAAAACTGTATTGCTACAATGTGTGTAGATTGTTAATACCCTAGTGGTTGACAAGGTAATCATTTCACGTAAAAAAGATGGAAAAAACTGTGAACCATGGGAGAATTTCTTATCAACTCCTAGTATGTAGACAGATTGTACATACTATACTGTACAATACAAATAGTACAGTGAATATCCTTGTCCCACAAGATTATGGCTGGAAGTAATTGATCGAGGTCACAACTTTGGAGAAAAAAATATTGACCTATAGGCCGTAAAATAATTTTCTAGTAACATCCACATATCAAATACGAAAGAATTGTCTATCAGACAGTTCCCAAGAAAAAATATTCACTAAAAATCGACACTGTGGTATAAGTACAGGTACGACTTACAACGTGGAAAATATGGTAGTTTTCAATTGCAATATTTTTACAGTGTACATGTGTAGAACTTTAACATGTTTAAACATGTTAAAGATATATCTTAATGAATTTACATCTATCAATACTTTTTAGATTTTTTTTAAAGTACCTACATACATATATTGTACTACACATATGCATGATTTCATATACAATTAACCTTTTCAAACCCCACAGACCACAACAGACTTGTCTAATACAACAGACAAGGATATACCATTAAGATATTTGGGGATGACAGGACTATTTAAACTCCTGACACTGACCTGGTAGTATTCCTCTAGCTCCTCTATTTTGCCTTTTTCCGGACAAAGTTTGGTCATCGATAAATCGACATAATCAAACAGCAAGTCCAGCATCTGAAATGATACACATTTACAATTTAATAATGTACATCACATTTGAGTATAGATTTTCAGGAACCTGAACTAAAAACATTTCAATTTCAATTTGCCACTGATTATGATTTTTCACATTACAAATCACTGAAAAAATATATCATGAAATTTGATATTTTAAGTATTTTTTCAACTACCATATAAAGTAATAATGTTGTCAGTCTATGAGATAAACATCTTAAAACATATATATTAAAGTTACAATATTAAAATCAAAGTACTGAAAGCTCTGCTTACAAATACCCAAGTAATGATATTGGCTATTTTCGTTCTGATGGTAATACACACCACGCTATATTTACTTCGTTCTTCATATAGGTGATTAAAACTGTTTCCCACTCACTAGAATTCATATTTACAGGAAATTACCCATCTATAAATAACCTAAATATTGTTGAAACCACTTTAGGAAGAACATGAGAAAATTCCAAGAAATATTTCAACACAACATACAAGCAATATATATTACAGCTGGAAGTAGTTTAATTCTGATGGTAATACTGAGACCAAATGCACAATAAGTTGACTGGGCACAAGTTGATCACTATAGCCGGCTAATCACAGATACCAAAGTATAACTCCTCTAGAGGTTCAGAAGTATATCATTTGGTAAAAAATTGAACACACAGGTCTCTGAAAATCAAGATGTCATATCAGGTGTCATGGAGGAGTACAACAAAATGATACATGTGATACGAACAACAATACGTAGATGCAAATATCTGTAACATACCAAATCAGCTACTATTGCTTTCTTCTGTTTTGTTGATCCAAGCAACCCAACAACAGCTTTGGACCTTCCCTCGTAGAATGACAGTGCTAATGCTAGAGCATCCTGAAATTTGTCTTGTTTTACTAGAACATCTATCCTCTGAAATTAAAAAAATAAAATAAAGCATGTTCTTTTTATTTAACTCCAATAACAAAAACATTATGAATATTTTTTAAGTAGATAAATACACATATGTCGTACATGTAACGTTAGAACATTGCTCTCAATAGTGCAGTTTGATCAAGTCTTTGAGATACAAAAATCATTAAAGAGTATAGAGTTACAAAAATAAAAAAAACTTGAACAAAAATATGTATTCTGTAACTTATATATGGTACATGTGTTATATACATCCTCTATATTTATCCTGAACATGCAGATGAAAACAGGTCATAAAAGAAGCAAGAGATGTAAGTAGTGCAAATATTTTTACACACGGATGTAGTACTACACACACACATGCACATGCACACACATACACACAAATGAATGAAATAAACGAAAAATATACCCACAAGTTCATCTATAGGAATAATATGAAAATGAAAACAATATGAACATTTAATATCTTACATCTTTCCAAGCACGTAGCATGTATACATAAACTGTCTTAGTGCCGAGTAGGAACAGCTGACCACTGTGACTGACAATAGTTTGATAGCAAGCTCTCTCTCCAGCACAGGCCTGAAATAATCATATCAAAATGTAACGACTATACACATGCATTTAAAGTGTTAAAAGACTTTTCATTTCTTTAAAACTCTTTTAAAACATTTTCTTTCTGAAAATTAAAAACAAATTTTTGAAGTAGAAGAAACTAAACTTTTACAGTAAAACACATGAACCAATACAGTGATCCTCCTTAACCCATTTACCCTTAAAGACACAATTGGACTGGTCTAAGTCATTGATTTACAGAAGAGTTCATTGTTTTCAGCAGTTGATGAGTAAAACACAAATACTGAGCCCAGGTAAACATACCTGGGGTCTCGAGAGCAATATCCTTAAATATTTCTATTTTAAAAATTCTGTAATCAGTACTCACCAAAGCTTGGCTCACATTACCACCAGTAGCCAGAGACTTGAAGTGACTGTTGTTGTATACAATCTGAACATCAGATACATCAATCAGCTGTAAATGACACAAGACAGAAAATCACTGATACATACTAATGTTTATTACATACATGTGTAATCATACAGCTACAATACAGAGTTCAATACGCCCGTGCAATACGTAACGTCATACTGCACTGTAGTTGGATAAGGAAATTTCACTGGAACTTACTTTTCTAAATGGGATTCATGTCATCCAACATATTTGATGGCGTCGTTTAAAGCGGAATGAATTTTAAATCTGTGCACACATATAGGTAAATAAGGGACATGTAATAAACACAAAGTCATACAAATGTTTCTATCTGTATCATCAGACGGCACTTGATCATTTGATGATGCATTCAACTTGAGATATGATATTGTAGAATCCATCCGCTTCAACGATCGCATGCAGTCTGATGATACAGAATGTGTAGTTTTGTCTATAGACTGGTAAAAGATTATACAAAAAAATATCTTGATTACAATTTACATGTACATGGTTACTATACAATGTATCAATGTATTGTCAGAATGAATGAAGTTCATGTTTGTCCGTTTAATCTATTGTAAAAGCATCCTCTTGTGTCAAGAAAAGATATTTACTGTATACAGGGATAATTTTGCCCCCGCTTTATCTTTGCCTGTTTCATCCTCATCATTAGTGGGCAAATTCAAAAGTTGGGGAATTCAAAACGGTAAATTTGATTATTTTAATAATTGTAGAGAGTATCTACTATATCATGTATATATTTCATTTTAAACAACACAGACAATTTTTTTTTTTAAATACTTAAATGTGATCGTGAAGAAAGTAGAAATGCACAAGTATTAATTGTTAAATAAAATAATGTCATATTGTAAATTAGAATTTTAACGAGATGAAATTAAAACATGGTGAAAGCTTTTGCATTTTTAGTAGTGCAACAATAACATGGGAAAAAAAATAACCCTGTGCCAGAACCATAAATTGATTTAAGAACAAGAATAGGTATGAGGCACAATCTACACCTGTGGTATTTTTGTCACAGGAATTACAACAGCATTATAGAAAGGAAAATACTTTTTTGACAACAAACATGTATATTTGTGTATAATTTTCACTTTTTTGGCCCTTTTATGTGATAACAAATTTAACACACAAACCTGAGCAATTATAAAACTTTAACAAGAACCTTAACCGGATTGATGGATGGACATATGTAGGCTACAATATGATCTCCATCCTCAAGTTTCACCTGTAGAGATATAGAGAACTAATAACCCTCAAAAGTAAAACCTCTTTTGAGAGACCACGTGTCTTCATTCACCACATTTCCAAAGAGTGGTCTCTCACGACAAGTTGCATTACATGAACTACATACCTCTAATTCTTCCTCTGATCTGACATCTAGTACATGTATTTTCTCTGATGTATCAACAGCAACAATGGTCCTTGGATTCATCCACTGAAATATTACCATTTATTAGCAATTACTACATCTGTATGTAACCATGGTAATGTAAATGGAGATATCTGTACAGGAAGTAACCATGGTGCTCTAAATGAATTCTCAAACTTAGAGATAATTGAAAAGAAATTGGCCATGGCAATCTAGATAACAGTAGTGACAATGTAAGAGATATTTGTATAGAAATTTGAAAGAGTAAAATGGTAAGCTAACTCGAGTTGATCAGAATAAGTACTGTAGTACAAAATAACATACCTTATTTAAAATATATAAAAAGATTTAAAGATATCTTTAAAAAGAGCAGTATTGGTATTTACTACAAACTCGCAAGAGTTTGTTTACATGTACAATTTTCAAGTAAATACACACTACAGTATAATACATGTAATATCACAGTTGACAATTTGCTGTATCTAGATGATAAAATCCTACCAGGTCTAAGAAAAGGGAGTAAAGCAGATTTGATGTTAATTCAAAAGGTTTTTCATCCTTTTTATTTACAAATAAATTGCCACGTTCCATTTCCAGTTCATACCAGTCAAAAATAACCAAATAACAGAAATTTTAGCCAACATGACCATTCTTCTTTTCTGGCTGGTATAAATCATTTCAACAAATGCAATTACATAGATAATATTTTTAACAATATTACTGATCACTAAAATGCAATGTTTTACATTCTGAGACAAGAGAAATAATATGATATGGATCTTTGGTAATACTATGTATATATTTGATGTTTTTGTTTTACTCTGTCCAAGGACAATAGGTGAGAGGAGCACATGCTAACACTGTATAACAGAGATTGATATTCCTATCATTGTGAAATAAATATTTAGTCAATAGAACGGTAGAAAATGATCACAAAATGGCTTTGCTGAAAATAAAGAGTTAATATACTTACAGTAATATTCAACAGTTTGTATGGCACTGTTATCGACTGTAAACCAGAACAGCGGATGTCCTGAGCATTGGTACAGATCACCTAGAGGTCAATAGAAAGGGAGGTAATCAAACAAAACATTGAATTTGTACAGTAGAATCTCACATTTACCTGATAAAAGTGATTTGTAGAATCTCACAGTAACCTGATAAAAGTTTTTGATAGAATCTCACATTTACCTGATAAAAGTGTTCTGGTTGAATCTCACATTAACCCAATAAAACTTGTAAAATGTATGATAGAATTTCACAATTTTGTGATAAAAATGTATATTGAAATTTCACCTAATTTTTACATAATATACCCAGTATGTGTATGGAGGAATCCATACTTACCTGATAAAAATGTATGATAGAATCCTTTACGTAACTTATAAAAATGTATGGTAAATTCTCTTACTTACCTGATAAAAATGTATGGTAGAATTTTTCACTTAATTTACAAAAATGTATGGTAAAATTTCTTATTTACCTGATAGAACTGTAAGGTAGAATCTCTTACTTACCTGATAGAAATATATGGTAGAATCTCTGGCAAATGCCAAAACAGGGTCAATAACTCTGTCCTTCTCGGACACCTGTATGATCACAAACTGCCAAGCCAGAAGTGGGAGGGTATTTGGACTGCCCTAAAAATAGAAACCAATTCAGAATATGTGTAAATCTTTAATGTATAAGGGAACTCTACAAAAATATGAAATATTTCCAATAAATTTTGTAAAATGTGTACTAATGACCTGTCAGTGATAGCATTATTATGCTTACAGTAATTTATATCAAACATCATTATGAATATTGAAAAGTTAAAAGTTCTATAGTCCGAGTGTTTTGCACCATGATGAGATGGAACAAAAGTCACAGAAGAAGTATGATTTTTTTGCTGGTGTACAGATAAGTAGCAGGCAAATATGGGAGAGTTGGAGCAAAGTCTGGTGCAGAATAGGGGGCAGGACAGGGGCAGGCTAAAACTCTGGTAACACTTATATTACTGGATATATTTCTTTTTATTCATCAACAAGATTGTTGTTGACCAGCTTACCTTTAAAGGATGGGTAAAAATTACTTTCAGTTTTGGCCGTAGGATAACCAACAGAACCTGGAAAATAATTCAGTAATTGAGTCAACACATATAAAGGGATGAGAAATGGGATGATGAATAAATTTAAAGATATGACCATCTAAATAAGAAGAAAAGCTTTATCAAATTATTAAATAAAATTCTATACTGCTGTATTGCTATCTTTCTTACAGAAAATACCATTTACTTTCACTAGGTTTACAAGATTATATCAACATGATTAAATAGTCAAAATCTCTTTCTACATGAACATGGTGAATAAGTTTACATCAGTTGTAAAAAAGTGAAAGTATCTTACCTTTGAAAGTGTTGCCATGGCAACAAGCATAACATCCTGCATTGGATGATCTTTTATTGTGTAATTCATATGAAGAGGTTCTATTACACACACTTCTCCTCGACTGGAATAAAATAAGAGACACACAATATCAGAAATTTAAAGGGGCATTAACTGTGTTTTTTTTGTAATTCTTCTTTTTCAGTTTTAAACTATTTCGATTTATGTACAAAAACAAACAAAAAAAGATATACATAGGCATACAAATTGTTTAATTCCTATATATATTGTGAAAACTGCTTGAGAAAGCTAAGTTTGGCACTTTTTCACTTGCAATTTATTAACTCAACCTTGTCCTTACTATTCGTATATGAATACCACACTGCACTTGACCTTATTTTCACGATATATATATATATATATATATATATATATATATATATATATATATATATATATATATATTATATATATATATATATATATATATATATATGTCATAGAAATATAAGATGTTTTATGCCTGTGTATAGTTCTTATTTGCGATTGCATATTAAGCATTGTGTTTTCAGTATACACAACTAATGTGCCTTTAAGTGAAAGACTAGTTTCTTTACAGCTTTTTGCCCATTTCATCTTCATCTATATTAGGCCAAAAAAAATAATCATTAGTTTCTCAGGCACCGCGGCATTACCAAAGATAATGCCGCATTCTAAATTTTGATTGTTTTTTTTTTTTATTTTGGAATTTTCAATTCCGTAAATATCCGGAATTTTCAATTCTGGGTTTTATTATACCACATCCGATTTTGTAAATTAAGCATTCAATTGACTAAGATGTAGATTAGCGCTACGTTTACATTTAGTTACCATGTGCTGTGAGCTTCGGTGCGTGTGGTAAAATTAGTTTATTATCGACACAGATTGTGTCTGTGGGACATGGATTATTCTTGAATGGAGTATTATTGGAGGATATAGGGAAAACTGCAATGTAAACAAACTGTTTACGTGTATTACAGATGGAAATGTAGACCTTGGGAATTGGGCATATCCAGCACGGCCGTACAACGAATTACTGAATCGGCACTTTTTTACCCAATCGGCACTAGAAGTTACCGAATTGGCACCTTAAATTATCACTGTTCATTTTTACCCCACAAAATATATCATTTTAACAATAATTTTATTGATTTAAAAGTAATATTTCGACTATTTGTGAGTGATATGTTCACTTTCAAATGTAGGATACAGAGGCCTGTTTTACTAATGTTCATTTGAAAGTCTGTCGTAACTTGCTAGTTTAACTTGGGAAATTGTGCTTTCAACCTCTCACTCTCAGTGGTCAACACAACTGTGGTTTACTTGGTTTCAGTGGAATGAAGAATCATATAACATTACTGTACATAAGTATAACTTGCACACCAACATTGGAATGGACCCTGTATATTACATTTACATGTAAATGGAACATATTAGAAATGTTTAGTCGAAGTAATCCTTTCAAATTAATCATATTATTGTTGAATTAATTATATATATATTTTTTTTTAAAAAAATGAACAAGCTACAATTTAAGATGCCTATTCAGTAATTGAGGTAGTAAGTGCCGATTCGATAGTTCATTGTACCCAGCACGGTACAAGTCATATTCTGTAAGTTTTGTGGAAATTGGGAGAAGTAAAAGTGAATGGATGGATAAGGTGATGAAATCTGTACGAGTAAATGATGTTGTGTCTGTATTTGGGAGGAATATAAGATACCACATAGAGTCTGACAGCGATAACAAAAACCTTCAAGAAAATGATGATAATGATTGTGACTCCCAACATAGGTCTAATCCTGGGAGTAACTTGATATGCACAAAACCTATTGAGGTGCCTTACTTCAGTAGCACTTGTTTCAGAGATATTTGTTTTTACTGTGGTACTGATGATAGTCTCCACAAGGAGACTGGTTCATACCCTGTATTTTCTGAATGCTCAACAAAAAGTGACCCTTTAAAAAGGAAGCATATTATGACTGCAGAACACGATAAAAACTTAAAAAAGAAAAGAAACTAACTCAGCTGATTTTCAAAATAAAAAGGTTTTATTCTTTGTTTTCAATAAATGGTATAAATGAAAAGTGTGTTGGTTTTGTTAGAATTTTACATATATTACTTTGAAAGTGCATGAAAATTACAATCCTTCCAAGAAAAAAAATAAAAAAAACCTGCCTGCCTCATCTGATTTTTCAAAAAAGTGCCCGAGAAACTAATGATTAATTTTTTTTGGCCTTAAATATACTCCTAGATATTAGTGGTAATTTAAAGGGACATTATTAACAACACTCAAAAATATCCACATCTACAGTAATTGGTCTGTTTTATACTCCTTTGTTATCCCACCCACAAAATCACATTGTAGTCCAACAACTCGTACATATGCATTGGCATTACATCATAGTAAGATTGACATTATGATTATTGTTGTTAGATATCCTGCTAAATTTTAACATGTTTAACTCATCAATCCCCGAAAGACAATGGACTTTTCTGTATATCAATGACTTAGACCTGTCCAAATGTTTTTAGGGGGGAATGAGTTAACTATGATAATGAACCAAGGTAGTTCTGGTTCCATTTTACAATATTCTTGATACGAACATGATGAATTAGCCAGATAAGATCACCACATCATAAAACAATTGTTGACGAATAATACGGTGAAATTGTGTATAACAACCTCCTTAGGGACACAAGAAAACCAGTCTTTATAGAAGGTGGTCTTTATATAGAGGTTGATTTGTACACAAATGGTACTATTGGGGACAGCAAAAGATGGTCTTTGTGATCAGGTGGTTTTTATACACAGGTGGTCAGTAAAGCAGGTTTTACTGTATGAAAATAATCACTCACCTTCCAGAGAAAAGACATTTTGACTCACAGGTTCTAACACCAATTAGCCTCCTGAAAAAAGAAAAAAAAATCTGATTTCTGTGTCTGTTACTATAGTGATGTTACACATATTTGATCCATTTAAAGCACATGAGTACAATGTCAATAAAATTAAGCCTCATCTTCCATGTTTTTTCCAATTAATCCTTTGAACCCTGGCGGCCTGGGACTGAAGGCTTCTCAACTCTATGTTCCACAGGGTCGTTATACTCAAAATATCAAAAGTGTATGAATTTAGAGTTTTAAGTTTAATTAGATCTGTTATGACAATAATGCACTTTCAGTGTTTTCAGTCACATTTTCTGACTCCAAGTCTGATTAATTCCTGTAATAATCATCATTAAAATATTCCTCTGAAGTAATTCCAATGCACAAACACCTGTTCAGCACACTGGTGATTTAAGTTTATTAACCACATGCAACAATATTTCCATTATACGATGGGAACGAGTTTTTAATGGTTGGGGAGAGATCCTGGGGCCCGTTTTACAAAAGGTCATACGTCCTAAATCTTAAGTCTTAGTCCTAATTGTCATGGGACTGACCAATCAGCGATGCGTTGCCAAGGTAGTTAGGACGAAAAGTTAAGATTTAGGACTGAGGACCTTTCGTAAAACGAGTCCCTGGTTACAATGTATACAGGAAGAGACATTCTGCATGTAAACTGGCGAACTTTCTGAAAAATATCAATTTAGGTTCCAGCAGTGATGAAATCTGCACTGACTAGAGGTGAGAGACTTTATGGATCAAAGTGTGATGCTCTAACCAACTGGCCATGGAGGTACATATATGTATAATGATAAACTGTACTTACTTGAACTCTAACTCAAACACGGATCCACCACTATCACTGCACACTGCTATAACAGGACTGTCTGTGAACTGAAAAATAATTTATGTTCACGCACACTTAAAATAAAAACATAAAGAAGTCAAAGATAACATAGGTCACTTCTCATCAACAAATATCTAACTTCCACAAATTAACCTGACCTCTACATGCTCAACCATCACCTAAATCACAGAATTGAAAACAAGCTTAGTCTAAAACAAATTTGCAACAAAAACAGGGCCAATCCAGCATCTGAAGCATGGCTCTAGTCTGATTTGTGAGGTGTTACAGTGGAACCTCACCATTAAGACCACCAACTGACTTACTTAAAATGGTCTGATTTGTGAGGTGTTACAGTGGAACCTCACTATTAAGACCACCTCACTGACTGACTTAAAGTGGTCTAATTAGTGAGTTGTTACAGTGAAGCTTCACTGTTAAGACCACCTTATTGTGTGTGTCTGTATTTTGTGTGTGTGTGTATTTTGTGTGTGTGTTTGTGTGTGTGTGTGGTGTGTGAGTGTGTGTGTGTGGTGTGTGAGTGTGTGTGTGTGAGAGTGTGTGTGTGCCCATGTGTGTATGTAAGTTTGTGAGTGTGTGTATGTCCATGTGTGTGTGTAAGTTTGTGAGTGTGTTTGGTGTGCCTGTGTGTGTTTGCATGTCTGCTAAATATCAACAATAACATACCTTTACATGAAGTACTGCTGTACCAGGTGGGTGGGCATCTGTTATTGTCCTTAATAACTTCCCATTGGTCAAATCCCACATTGTAATCTGTCAATCAAAATAAAATAACCAAATAACACCAGTCTCTGTTATTCTGTGTAAAAATACAACATAGTCAATCAAGTAAACTAATAATTTTAGATATATTAAATACATTTTAAGTGAGAATTTAATTTCCATGTTCTCTCAATACAAATTTTTAGGCATCAAATTGCAATTTCAAAGATCTCAACAAACTTAAAAAGAATGTAAATACTTTAGTCTAGGAAATCGAAGTCTAGAAAACAACTATACCCCACAAAATGTTGACAATGATTTGTCTTGTATATGTAAATGTGTCCTTGATTTCTTAACTAAAAAAAAGGGTCAATACATTAACATTTTTAGCAAAATCTTGAAAAAAAAATTGAAAATATGGTTAAAATTTGGGAAAAAAAACTGAGACTTGCTGGCATTTTTGCTAAAGGAAATAGCTTTTAAATGACTGTCAATTTCACCTATAAGTCACTGGCTGATTGTAAAATGTTATACACATTATACAGTAATTGCGGTCTGTGGGACATTATTTTCGTGAAATGCTAATTCTATATTTATTCGCAAGATATTTTCACAATTTAGAATGTCCACATCATCATACTGTTATCGTACTTTATTACAAGAACTTGTTCTCCATACACCCATGTTCTGATGTGAACTCACAATAAATATCAACCGTTTTCTATAACGTGTCATTTATGTCCATTAGCTAAAACCATGGCTAAGCCTTGTACCTTTCAGTTTCTTTTTCAGTAACAGATAAGAAAATTCTCATGAATAAAACCAGATTTACAGTACTGATAAATATTAAGAATCATAGGACCTTAGGATAATTACAAACAGGTCAAAGATATATATGTAGCATATAACAGATTTACATTTTTCATGTTTTTATAGTATACTAGAACCTCACCGTCAAATACCACCCCAATGACTGACTCAAACTGGTACGATTAGTGAGGTGGCCTCTTAAGTGAGGGTCTAGACTTATTTTCATATTCATTAAGAAATTTTACAAGACACTGAATATTTATGGTCTTAATTGTGAGGTGGTCACCTGAGTGAGGTGGTATTTAGGCAAGGTTCCATTATATATGAAATGATAAGAAGTCAATTTACCAAACTCTAAGAATGATATAATGTTGCATCTTATAACTGCAAAATGTTGATGTACCTGTAACATGTGTAAGTTGTTTAACTCATTCATCCCTATAGAAAAGATTGGACTGATCCACATCATTGATTCACAGAAGAATCCATTGTGTTTCAGGGGTTGGTGAGTTAACAAAAACATACACATTTTCACAATGAATTAAAAGTTGTTTGGAGACTTTTTCATTGAAAGAAAAACAAGTGATTAGTCACATATTCTTGAAAATTTAAGTTTATTTCCCCAGGAAGTATATTCTTTGTACATGTTGTATATTGATATGTTCAGACCTGAGAAGCAACAGAAAAATCTGAATATTGGCAAGAAAAACCACCGATTTTATGACAAGTCAAGGTGCCATAAAGAGAGTGAAATACAAACCTGTCCCTTAGCAAATCCACTCAATAATCTGGTACAATCTCTGTTAAAACTTAAAGCTGAAACTGAGCCATACTGCTGTCCCACGGCTGTGCTTCCCAAACACCACTTTAATACTTGTTTAGGATCTGAAAAATCATTATTAAGAGTTAAAATCTAGAACTAAATTTAGTGCACAAGAGTGTATAGAGTGTGGACAGTATTGAACTAGGCATAGTTCAGCAAAATACATGTAGAGTAAATAAATAATAGATAGTAAGCATCAAATTAGTGTGAAATTAGTCAGCATTGATCATGCTTGTTTAATTTATTAGTGTGAATACTGAGTATAAAGCTAGTGATTTAAGTCATTGACAATCTAGTGTGAAAATAGTCAGCATTAACATAAGCTATCATGCTTGTGTGAAAAAGCAAACATAAAACTATGTGTAATGTGAGAACTGTCAGCATCATATATTCTTACAGTACATAAAATAATCACACCACATTTTTGTGTGTAATTTTAAATAGTCAGTTTCAAACTAGTGTAAACACATTAGGCATCATACTCATACCGTAGTAAAGAAGTGTGCAAATACTGAGCACCATGCATGTGTGAAAAAACTAATGTGAGGACTGTCAGCAACACACTTCCATAAAATAGTTGCACCACATTTTTATGTCAGCTTAAAGGGGCATCCTACTCTATAATTCCTGTTATTATGCAAAACCTGTATACTGCTACCAATCCTTCAGGACAAAAGGTCATTTATGCATGTTTAATCCCTCTACTGTATCGCCAGAACAGACAAAAAACAGGTGCACGTTAACACTGCTCAGTACAGGTATGTAATTAATATTGGGTAATCCTTGTCCCCAAGTCCAGGTAATTAGAATTTTATGTCTTGTGTTTGGTATACTGATTTGTAAACAGGGCATCATATACAGCAGAGATTATAGACTTCAAAATAGCTACACCTAAAAAAATTGTAAACCTTGATATATCACCAAACCTGTTATACCACCAAAATTGTGGTGGTATAACAGGGTAGAACTGTCCATGTAAGAAGTACAACAAATAAAATGAAAACAAGTTTCAAATGTAAACAAAATCATGTTGATCATTTTGATTAGCTTTTTGAATATAAATATTAATTCAATTATATTTATATAAGAATAACATCTGAAATAAAGTAGAATCTCATTATCTTGATATTCAAGAATCCACCACTATTACTCCAAGATAACAGAAATTTTAACAAATTTATGTATCCATAAAAATCAAGACCGGCTGTTCAACTTTGACATAAACAGTGTTTCCATTTCAATATAATGATACTGTACTGAACTAATATTGTTTGAAGTCTTACCAAAAACAAGTACAAGCCCATGAGAGGTTCCAATTGCTATTAAAGATGAAACTGCCTGAAAATGAACAAAACAAAAACATTTTAATGGAACATCATGTACATATTTCATGTATTCCTAACATATGACTCTTGATCCAAGGAAAAAATCACAAAACTGTTTTGGTTTAATACAATTGTTAAAAACAATGAACTAAAGTGGTTAATTCCATTGCATATGTACAGGTTTCTGGTGCAATTAAAGTTGCTTAAATCTACACATACTGACAAATATGTTGTATCAACTGGTATTTGTGTGTACACTTGTAGTATGGCATAAATTTAAAACCAGTTAAGAATTTTGACAGCACATTGGTGTGGCTGTGAAGAGACTATGGCCAATTTTGCTTTTGGAATTACCATGGTAACCAAACATACATTGATACTATGAATTTTTGAATAGTGTTTTATGCCACACCCAACATCTTTTAAGTTATATGGTGGTGGCCAGTTTTACATGGTGGATGCGAGAACCAAGTTAACCGAGAACAGACCGCCAGCCTTCCTCAAATAAACTGGCAAAATCAGCATAGGTTCCAGCTGTGCTAACCAGAAGTGAGAGACTTCATGGTTCAAACAGGATGCTCTGACCACTCGGCCACAGAGGACCCCATTGATACTATGAACATGTGTTGGACATGTAAGAGTAAGGTAGACGTTACAAGTTTCACAATTATCATACTAATTAATACTAGTAACTTATCATTAGTGTTATCACAATGATAAATATTTTAATCAATCATCAGTTGGAAAAGCAGTCAAATTTAGACAATTGATATGAGATTTCAAAATCATTTATTGTTTTTTTTTTTTATTATCTTGATTTCAAACAAACTTTTGATATTGTCATACAACCAGCATGGAGACAACCACTCTAGCCATGTTCAATGTTACTTACCGATTGACTTATGAAAACTTAATAATATTAAAATCTGTCTTTTCTGTCCATTATCAAATTTTATTGGAAAAAGCAATGAAAATAGAACACTGCATATCAAGAATTTAATTTATCATTAGTAATATCATGATACAGTAAGCTATATTTTAAGAGTTGCAAAATATAAGAACTAGTTTCAGGTTGAATTATTAGCAGATCATTTCTCGGTTAGGGTCAACCAATGCTAACCTATTGATCAATCTATTATGGTTTTCAACAGATTTGACGACACTACTTACCATAGCTGTTGGCATTCCAGCATCCACTCTGTCCTAGAGAGAAAAACAACAGGAAGTTAAACCAGGAGAAATGTACATACATCTATACGTTATATATATATAAATTTTGTACTTACTAAAACTAAACAAAGGGAAATAACTCTAGAAATAATACATGCGTAATAGTAAGAACAGTATTGTCAAATTTACATACAATGGTGTGGCGACCTTTTGATTATCATTCCGAATGATTCTACTCACTTTTCAGTTATTTCTCAGTGGATACTCTCTTATGTATGGAAAAAAGTAGGAACAATTACTCTAAGAAGTGTAATTTTAATGTTATGCTTTATTACCTGAAATTAAAATGTGTCCAGGTCGACAAAGGGTTCACAAAACTCAACCGTCAGGTTAAATGGATTTCACTATACAATTTTAGCATGTGACAATCAATCAGCCTAAGATGTGTATCTGCACTAAATATAGTGAGCCGAGATGAAATAAAAGCAATATATATGGTCTTGACAAATCTAAACAACAAAGGGGAATAACTCTATAAATTAGGTGTCTACAGGACAAAAAAAAAAACTGTCCCGTATTTTTAAACAACTGATTGCAAAATATCAAAAATTGGTTTCATGTACAAATGACTCTCTCGTTAACTTACAGAAGCAGACTGGAGTTGGGCAGCAATATTCCTCAGTCGACTTGGCTTCAGTACTGAGCCATGGATGGTGTAGTGAAGGCTTTTCTTCAGCCTACATAAAATGTAAACATACATGTAGTTTAAATGGCATGTCATTATTATACGAAGGTACTAATTAGCTTGGAAATATACATACGAAAGAGACATGTCATGTACAGTAGGTTACTATAGTAATCTAATGTATGCAAATAGACAAATCCAATCAATTAATATGCAATACAGAGATTTTGGCAAAGAAACTGACTTTTTTATCATGTAAACAAATAACTGAATATTTGCATATGAATAATAATGACAAATATTCAAATATAGAGTTAACAATAAAATTATTCACATGTCTAGTTAGGGCTGCAATGATACACTGTAAGGACGATACAATACGTATTGCGATTCGTACCCACAATACGATACATTTACGATACACAGGAATAAAACAACTATGTTGAAAATTCAATAATGACATCAGTGCATTTCTGTGCACTTACTTTTAAAAATAAAGGTTTTTGTTTCACCTATCCTATTTTTTCTGTTTTGTTTACTTTTAATGTCAACTAAATGAAATATCCTGTTAAATAAATTAGTGACTACATTTGTGGAGAAATATATTCGAGAAGGAACATCATATTTTGGCTCTAAAATGTTATTCAATTTTCTGACACCATCACTGAAACTGAAAGTACTGAAAGGTCGTAAATAAGTCATAAGAAACTGAGCTATCGCTTTTGAAATAGCTGTGGCCCATTGGCGATTGATTGACAACTTTGTGTTCATTGATTGTTGCAAACCACATTGCCCCTGCAAATCTACGATTTATTTTAATTTTAGTGCGATAATTTTTTACGTTTGGATGATATTGTTTCAGTCAAACCACTTTGTGGTTTCATCAGTTTTGTAAGGTATATCCTTTGTTACAGGTTTAAATCCTTTTGACTTGCGCCGATCCGAAGTAAGGTGCCCTAATATTATTGGAGTACGTAAGGTTACAAAGACGACAAGTAGTGCGATTTTTTCAAACTTCTGTTTAGCCCCTTAACATTTGTAGTTCGAATCCTGAGTGAGCCCATTCGGTGACTTATTAGGATGGGGGCAAAGTTGCGTTTTCCTCACTGCTTTTCACTGTTTACCGGTAAACCAGAAATAGAATATACAGAGTCTAAAACCAGGAACTAATAAATCCCGAAAATAACTTGGCATGACATTAACATACCATGTATCAAACCAAAGGTAAAATACTGCGATATATCGTAGTTTGGTATATCGTTGCACTACTATGTCTAGTACAGTAAAACCTGTCGTGAGAGACCACTGTCACAAAAGACCACATGTCTTTTGAGACCACATTTTGAAAACCATTCAATTAAATATTTCTGTAAATAAAACCTCTTTTGAGAGGCCACCTGTCTTGAGAGACCACATTTCAGTGGTAGAAAAGGTGGTGTCAAAAGGCAGACTCCATTGCATCAGTGCATTACACAGTGTAGCATAAAAATGTTGAAAAAGGAAATATTTGAACAAGAACTGAATGGTAATCACAAATTGAATATTGATTTTTGATGTTAATGTCAACTCTTATTCATTTTATTTACCGGTACATAAAAAAAAGATGCATATCATTATCTAATTTGAACCAGGGACTGTAAGACAATACTCAGCCTGTTACACTGATTGAGTTTCCCAAAATCAAAGCTAAAAAGGTCAATGAAATCTACTGGAATATATTACTTTTGTTTCCTCTTCTGTCCCCTTTCTGTTAAGGAACTGTCTTGACTCGAAAGTGATGATGTATCACCCGAGTCCTTAAAAAGTTGTAATGAGGATGGAACAGAAACGTCATCATCATCTAATATGGACTCCAAATCTTCTGACTGGAAATAGACAAAATATCATTAACTACTCTAGTAGTAAGTTACATGTTTACATATAAAATGTACATCTAGATACCATTGTGACACTATTCTTTGTAATCAATGAATCTACATAATACTGACATCATGATTTAAATAGTACCGTAATGTATCTAATTAAGACGCGCTTTTTGGGGTATTTGTACATTATGGGCACTATTAATTTATAGTCACATGGCCAATTTTGTTGATTATTGCCGTAAATGGAATGTAAGTTGTGTTGAAATCAAACCCAAATATCCATAAAATGTCGCAGTCAACGGTCTAATGTTATTATTTATTTTACTGTTAATTCAGATAATTTTCCTGGACAATATAAAAGTGCCAGATTTCTGTGAACAAACCCAGGTCACACTTTGATTGTTAGTTACTGTATGACAAAATCATTGCACAACGAGTTGTTTGTTACTTCACCGATAATTGTTGACTTCCTGGATAAAGATTAATAATGACAAACTTAGGTCACGCTCTGATTGTTGTTATGCCTGTAATCTTACATTAACTTATACAAGTTCAGTGTTGTTTTTATATAAAGATTAATACTGATAAACTTAATGACAGCCTATGTTTTACCTGTAATCTTACATTAAATTATACAAAATAAAGCTTCTTTATAACCTACACTTCGCCAGTGGTATACATTGTTTTAAATAAACATAACTTGTCCCAAGTGTATGTTTTAAATTATGGTTATAAAAAAGTGTAAATAGCCTAGGTACAAATTAGCTTCATTCCTTATATGCTAAAATTGTCTAGTACAAAACTTATGTGGGGAAGGTACAAAGAAATACAAATTTTGATAACAACTTTGCCTACCTCATTCAAAATACTTTCCAATGTTGGATTTTCAACTGGTGGCAGATCAGAAACAAAATCAGCATCATCTAACTGAAATAAATACAAAATCAAAAGAATCAGACTCCAGACATAATGAACGAGTGTTTTCTTTTTGTTGAGTGGTACATGTAGCTAGATGGCTGGAAAATAACATACTGGGTGAAATCTTAATTTAATAGCTGCTAATATACCGAGTGTTGGGCAGATGTGTGATAACATACTGAGTGGTGGGTGGGAGGTAGAAAACTGACAGGTAGATGACAGGTAACATACATGAACTGGGTATGTTACAATGTACATGTAGTAGTGGAAGGGTGGGTTTGATAACACACAATGATACATGTACATGTTCTGAGAATATGTACTGAAAAGAGGATGGGTAGTTTGTAACATATATGTACATGTACTGATAATGAGAAGTAGGTGTCTGGGCTGTTGGCAACATAAATGTACTGAAAAATGGGTGAATGGGGTTAGTTTTGAGAAGTGGGTGGGTAGGTGATTGGTAACATACATCTGGTGAGAAGTGGGTGATAACATAAATGTATATGTACTGAGAAGTGGGTGGATGGTTGGTTACATATATGTACCGAAAGGTGTGTGGGTGGGGTTGGTAACATACATGTACTAAGAGTAAGAAGTTATTTTATTGGGTGAGTGGGGTTGGTAACATATATCTGCTGAGAAGTGGGTGGGGTTGGTAACATACACGTACATGTGCTGAGAAGTGGGTGGGTGGGGTTGGTAACATAAATGTACTGAGAGGTGTGTGGGAGGGTGGTTGGTGACATACCTATACATGCATTATATTACATGTACCAAAATTACATGTACATGTACTACAGTAAAACACATAATACATTTTTTAGGCTCTGGAGCATGTCTTCTTACACAACTGATCATGAGGCCTCTGTGACTGTGGCAGAGTGGTTAAAGAATCACCCATTAAACCACAAAGCTTCTCCAGATAGTCTGGGTTTAAGCACCACTAGAACCTAAACTGATTCTGTGGAAAAGTCTGCCAGTTCACTTCCAGAAAGTTGATGATCTTTCTCGAGTACTTGACAAGTATACCGTACATGTGTACTGTGATCAGGTTTCTCCTCCACCATTAAAAACTGACATGAACAAAAATTCCATGTAGCTTTTCATATACATGATATAGATCAAGATAGTTTAAGATTTCACTTAATTATTAATGCAATTTACTTAGGATCTTAAACTTACAGGCCATTACATTTTAAGTTCATGTTGATCTACAAAAAATGTATATCACTGAATTTTTTTCTGGGTGGTGCTTGCACTTATTTCATTACATTAATATTTCGTTGAAGATAATCCCTTTTCATATAATTCTATTATCGTCTGCTTCTTTAAGGTTATTAGGTAGTGACTTCAGGGTGTCATGTTTAGTGACATGTACATTGTACATGTATATCACCACTAAAAACAGACCATCCATGGTAAATCTGTGCATGTCTAGATCAATGCAATGGTACTTCAGCTAGCAACAGGTGAAGTTTCAATTTGTTCTATAACCAAATATTAAAATATGAAGTGATTTTTATGACTGACTTATGTTTGCGCATTTTTCATGTCAACTTGCGTACATGTACATTATTTTGGCCAGATACTGCATGTAAAATTCCGTCGTAGGGGTAATTTGAATGTGAATATCTAGAACAAAACGGATTAAATTGTACTAGTCATGGGTACGGATATATTTTCAGTATATATAGAACACTGCTACGTTAAATTTAGAGGTAGGTGTCAAGCATTTTATTTTTAATGAGCCAAAACTAGTGGACACCGTTAATCTGACTGACTATAAAGTAAAAAGACTTTACCTACTGTCAGCTATATTCAAGGACACTTTATCATTAAATTGCTATAGTGCTTTCATTTTATGTTGGTCTACCTGAAATATTCTTTCAGTGGTTGTGTTTCAAATACACAGTTCCTGTATTTTAGGCTCAAGTGACAGCGGGATGTGGAGGAGGGGCCGCCACAACTACGAATACGATGTCGATGACTGTCACATATATCAGTCTCAACCGGGACTTAAACATTTCAATCATAAACTAAAACATCAGTTGGATGCAGGTAATATTTGCGTCTTTTCCAATTACACAGTACATCACTGTTACTAACCTGAATGTCGAAATTAATAAGATTTTCAGAATCATTTGAGGCGTCTGTACCATCGTCAGCCATTTTGTACAACCTAATAGAAAAACCTATATCGGGACAGATTATTCCGGATAAGTAAATAAAAAGCTTTAACTATATATTTATTCATCGTTATTTATTTATTTACTTATTCATTTATTTATTCATTTATTTATTTATTTATTTATTTATTTATTTATTTATTTATTCAGTTATCTATTTTAAAAACTACATGTATTTATAGTTATTACTTAAATAAAATTTTGCTTTCTAACTCTAGTTGTACCATAGGCTATCTCTTTTTCTCATTATAAAGTGTGTAGCGTATCTCTACATACACCATATCATTCGGACCGGTGCAAATATTAGGGGTGTAATTATAAGGTACGTTGGTATACTATGGTGTAGGCCTATCTAGCTTCCCTTGGTGTATGCAGATACTATAAATAAACATAATGTACCAAATTCATTTTTTTTAATAAACAGAGCAAATGTCATTTGAAAAAGGATGAAAATATAGATAAATTTTAAAGATTGAGCAAACATATATGTAGTTGTTTTATCTACGAACAGAAATAAATTGAATATATAAATAACAAAAATTTAAAGTTTAACATTGTAAGATCAGTTTGAAATGATGTACATATTTCCAGTGCTGGAAGCAATGTAACTTGATTAGGCCACTATTCTAGGAAAATTGTGTTCCTTCGTTCTGTGTAAAGAACTGGATACAAGCGTTGATTGAATTTTCAGATCTTCAGCTGATAATAACAGAAGGTAAGATCGTATACATTTTGATACAATTCAAATTTTGTTTTCAAATAAATTTTCATATCCATACATGCTGAAAAACGCAAGGCAAACACTTTAGAACGAAACTGAAACAGTGGTCAAAAGCCATACAGAATATACAGACAAAGCCATGGTGGATCCAGGATTTCAAGTTAGAGGGAAGGAAAATTCGCGGATCGTAGGGAGGCGCAAATATTTTTATCTAAAATATACAGCAATTTTTGTTTTGTTTTTTTCCACGCATCTGAGTTGATTTTTTTATGTACACTACATCTATATATTTGCGTCCAATAGTGAGGCGAACGCCCTTCAGGCGTAGGCCTACTTTTACCGTTGGAGACTACGATCGATATACAAATAATTGTTCCTGGATTTCCTTATTTTATTTTTCATTTTACTTTTTTGAAAAAAACTTTGTTTCACAGTTAGTCTTTATATTCTTTCAAAATGTTGTTTTCAACAGTATGGTACAAGTATTCATAGACCAACGGCAGCTGAGCCCACGGTTCTAATGCACTATATTATTGTTATATGTCAGTGTACAGCGCTATTCAACGTAAAATAAAATAAACATAAGTTTTAACTTATTTATTTTACAACGATTTCTTAAACTTAATTATTTTACAATGATTCACAAATAAGTTATGTTAACTTACATTAATGTCTCTCATTGGCCCTGTTGTTGGCGTGCGGGGTCCTTGCTGTGGGAGGAAACACACGTGTCCGACTTGGCGACCACTATACCATCTCACATACTCCCCTGTCCATTCCAAGGACCGAACCCGGGTCGCATTGTTGAGAAGCGAGTGCGCTACTCGGACGCCCTAAAATAAACGTACATCATTCTGGTCATTTTATTTAGACCTAAACTTTCTTCTTCTTTTATTAATTCAAGCGCAATGTAATTGAAAATAGGTAACTTCCTCAAGTTAAAAGACGATCTTTTATCATTGAATAGTGTTCCTAATTTCAAATGAAAGGCTTAACAAACAAAATGATCATAAAATAAGAATAATTTCTTTACAGGCCTATATGTCCACTTTCAACTTTTACTTAGATTACTTCGTTTTACTCTTACGGGGCTATTATAAATACAATCGTAATGGGGTAGCTTAATTAACAGTAACATTATAACAGACATTCTAAGAAGGACTACAACTATATAGATAAATCAATAATTTGGAATACAGATTATAATATACTTTGAAAATTCATATGTAAAAGGACAAAATGATAGCATATATGCTAGTTTATGATGTAATGATATATAAATAACCCTACACTATAAATAGAAGTTGATCCAGTTCATGAAAAATCAATGAATACTGACACATACATAAATACACGGTTAAGGATTTTGAATAACTGCATACTTAAGCTTGCTGTTCTGGTTCATTGCCCATTGATCTAAATATTTATATATTTGACTTACAACTTATAGCCTGGATATTTCAATCAATGAACGAATTCAAATAAACGCAATATTTAACCTTTTATTTCAATTATATTATTAAATCAATAAAGATCTACCGCATCCAATGTCACTAGTTATTTTCCTCTACTATCAAAAGGAAAAGGGATATTCCCTGAAATACTTATAAGCAAGTAATACATTTTGGTCTAACTATGTATGGATGCGCTTCGATGTAATAGGAACATCTTATTTGAGAAAGTTAAATATCTTAAAACACTGTAATTCTAATTAGTGCATGATAACGTTGCTTCCATTGAAATATTGTTTACGTTACTGACGAAGTAACACTCTACGTTACTGTACACTCACTATGAGATGTCCAATTTTAACAACGTAAATTACGTTTTGTTGTTGTTGTTGCTGATGCTGCTGTTGTTGTTACTGCTGTTGTTGGTTGTTGTTCTTCTTGTTGTTGCTGTTGTTGTTTTTGCTGCTGTTGTTGTTGTTACTGCTACTGTTGGTTGTTGCTGTTGTTGTTACTGCTGTTGTTGCTACTGTTGTTGGTTGTTGTTGTTGCTGTTGTTGTTGGTTGTTGTTTTTGCTGATGCTG
The DNA here is from genome assembly GCA_030159075.1 of Atrina japonica. Classification (NCBI taxonomy): domain Eukaryota; kingdom Metazoa; phylum Mollusca; class Bivalvia; order Pterioida; family Pinnidae; genus Atrina; species Atrina japonica. The sequence continues at coordinate 534,628 of BROG01000323.1, read as the reverse complement.
TTGTTATTTTTGTTGTTACTGTTGTTGTTTGTCGTTACTGCTGGTTGTTGTTGTTGTTACTGTTGTTGTTGTTGCTGATGTTGTTTTTGCTGTTGTTGTTTGTCGTTACTGCTGGTTGTTGTTGTTGTTACTGTTGTTGCTGTTGTTGTTTTTGTTGTTGTTGTTGTTGTTGTTACTGTTGTTGTTGTTGTTGCTGTTGTTGTTTTTGCTGTTGCTGTTGTTGTTTTTGTTGCTGCTATTGTTGTTACTGCTGGTTGTTGCTGTTGTTGTTACTGCTGTTGTTGTTGTTGGTGGTGGTGCTGTTGTTGATTGTTATTATTGTTGTTGCCGCCACCGCTGCTCCTGTTTTCCAGACGAGGTTTAAATCCGAGGTCTGGTGTCACGACAGACGTGGCACATAAACGAACTATCACTGTATTGATGTCAATCCATAGCACAAGTCAAAATTTGTGGCACTTCACCTAAATCTGGTGGTATCTCTATATATTAAGTGAAAAAATCATGCCAGTGGACTATATCACTGTAATAATAATAAACTACTATAATCAAAGGGGGGATTTTTGGGTTTTCCCGTTCTGAATCCGTCATTATATTTTGAAAAATACGAAGAGACAGCACAAAAAAATTTCCATTCCAGTTATTGCGAAACCTAAATATGTGAATAAACGACAAACGGAAGCGGAATTCTGGACAAGTTCCAAATTGACACGCTGTGTACAGGTAAATCCATTATATTGCTATATCTTCATAAGTATGTGTGATACTACACATGTACATCGTTTTAAAAATCTAAGGACAGGACAGGATCACAAGTGAACTAACGTAATATATTATCTTAACAGGTAAGTCAAATATGATTCCAAATTTGAGAAAAAATTATGCATGATTATGTATTATATCATGACAGACATAGTATACAACAATAATATCGCGACATTAATAAATATACTCATTGTTTTGATAATCAATATCCCATGCTCAAAACTCTAACATTGATATTGATTAGTATATGCAGGCAGGGGTTGTTTGAATGATTTTTTGATTTACGATGTTTGCTGTGTGAGTATTTAAAATTACAAAAAGAAGGTTAAGGAGACAATAGAATTATACAAATCTGGTGACAATTGGACATACATAGACCTCTGGATGTAAACAGTCTTTAGTATACCTCTGTAACGTTTCACCCTAGCGTGAACTACACACGTAGACACGGGTGAGTTACAAATATAAACAACACGGGTTCGACTGCGCCTTTCGGTTGCAGATTCCAGTGGCCGGCTAGCTCTTACAGATTAAAATAAAACAAAACAATCAAATTTACTTTAGACACTATTACATTTATTAACAAAATAAATAAGAAAAATATGAAGAGACAGCACAAATTCACATAACCTTAACAGGTCTAAATTACCTGCCCGCAAGCATAAGCCTAGGGCACTGAATATACAATAAGTGAAAAACCCGGTCACACACCGGAGCATGTTTTACTGGCCACACATTGTACCAAATAAAACAACCACAAAAGTAAAACAAATTACTCATTCATTTCATTCTTCCTACAACTAAAGTCTGAAAATGAACAGTAACAATATCACTTAACCCAAACTATTCCGCATGTAGGCCTATCTCGTGCACCGTGTTAAGCCATAACCAAAAGCACAACTTTATAAATTATACTTAATAAAAACATTACGACATACTCAAAATACACGAAGACACACAAAAACTAGCGTCCAAAATAACACTTTATTATGATGACAATGATGGCAACAAAATAAATAAGGATGAAAATGGATAGAAAAATCAAAAGTTCACCTCATGTTCATTTCTCTGTCGGAGAGACAGGGAAATAGAGAACGTAACACTGCATCAGTAGGTTTGTGGCACGAGGATTGCCAGTTTTATAAGGTAACACTTTCCGAAAGTACCCTAATAATTTAATCAATGACGCAAAAAGCCATCGAAAATTCTTAGAACAGTGACCTTTTGGAGTCGATTAATGTATTCAAACGGAACCTGGCAAATCTTGCAATATGACATAAATTACACGACGCCAGCGCCGCCAAAGGGAGGTAATTAGTGAATAAATGAGATAGAAATAAAATGATAATAAACTAAAGGATGGAGAAAAGAAAAATACTAGCAAGGATAGGCAGGTTCGTCACATTCCCTCCACTACCTAAGAGTCACGACCCCGTGGCTTAAAAATTTCCAAAATACAATTACCAAAAATTTCCAGTAAAATTTGGACGTACAAGCGGAATCTGTTGTCATCGATGAATGCAATAAAAATACGAAAATTTATATCAGAAGACTAGATACCTAATCTGAAGTACTTCAATACTAAAAGTATCAAAACTGAAATACCATTTTTTCAAGTAAAAATTCAATAAACTCACATTACCCATAACTTGATAAGTTTTGAAGCACCTCAAACACACCCAAAATTGAAATATCATTTTTTTTTTAATTGAAAAGTTCAATAAAGCTCATTACATCTCACACTCTACTGCAAACACCTTATTACAAATAAAATGAAATGGGTACACAAGCCAAAAAAAAAAAAAAAAAAAAAATCAGAATCTAAAATTGCTCACATCAATTTATTGAATACCTTGAAGTGTATTTTAGGGGAAAAGTACAAAGTATAGAATTTTGCTCGAGGGAACCTTAAGTAATAATTCAGTTCAGAGAACCCAGGAAAATCACCCCCAAGCATGATAGCAAAGGGTTTTTAAGTTCATCAAAACATTTCACTTAAATATAACTACATGTATAACAAATTTAGTATGTTCACAGAAAGATATCTTATCTGTCAACAAGCTATATCCCAACTGTATCCAAGGTTGTAAAATATAACACGTGAAGTTAATTGAAGCCAGTAGATTATATAGAACAGTAAATTAACTCAAGTGACCAATCACCAGTAAACACCAAAAAGTACATTTTACTGACAAATTTTGATCCTGAGTGAGAATAACCGATTTATCATCACGTTCATCTCAAACAAGAGTAGCAAAAGCCCCAAACCACAGAAAAAGTTCTCGAAGCGCCAGTGATCAGCCATCTGAGTCCATCATGACCTGGGTCTCTAATTTATAAAGTACCACTGGACTTAATCTTCAAATTGAAGAAAATATTCATCTACAATAATAAATTAAACATATAAAAACTTTTAATATATGTTAGAAATTCCAGCACAGTGACTGATTTATCATCTGGCAACTGAACCAAAATTTACCAACTGAATATAAAATCTAATCACAATGTAACACATTAACCCTAAATATCCATCGTTTTCAAATGCCTAGGTGTACACGTCAGGTCAGTTTGTTAGTTAAGTTTTATGGCCTTTCGGTATAATAAAACAAGCACACTATCTATCTATCTATCTATCTATCTATACACACACACAAAACACACACTCGAAGCGCCATATATATCCATCATGACCTGGGTCTCTAATATAAAGTACCATATAATCTTATAGAAAATATTATATATATATATATATACTTTTATATATATATTATATGATATTAGATATAAAAAGTCCTTGGTACAGTAGAAATAGTAGAAAAATTATTATTCAGAACAACACATTCCTTAGATCATAGTAAATATAATTATTCTTCTTCTAACAGAAGAATAATTATATTTACTATGATCAAAGGAATGTGTTGTTCTGAATAATAATTTTTCTATATATATTATATATAAAATTTATAGAAATGTAAAATTATATATATATATATATATATATATATATATATATATATATATATATATAAGATGATGCAAACAGACGTTTTAACTTTGTAGGTATAAGCTCTTATTTGACATAAATTATGTGTTGCACAATGCGACATAATCCAGAATGAATCGATATATCAATCTTATTTTCGTTGATTTATTAAGTTAAAATTACAATTATATATAAGTATTTTAAATTATTTTGTATATAAATGTATTTGTTTTGTTTTAGTGTTGTTCATTTTAGACCAAGAATCACTTCAGATCCTGCTACTTTAGCTGTCTGCATGTATATAGGTTAGATATTATTTTACATTCAACTTTAAACCATTATTTTTTTTAAAAAAAAATCATGAACTAAAAAGTATAAAATTTATCAAAATGAAAGTGCTAAAAGTTCCCAAGTAGAATCGTTCTATAATTCAAAAAGCATCTACTAAATTCTGTATTCACAATGTATATTTTGATACGGAATATGTAGTTCTACATTTTAATACACCTTTTCCTATGATACAAAATGTATAGCATTAATTCGTATCACTTTACTTACTTGGGATTAAAGTGTATCAACATTTTAAGTTACTTTTCAATTCAACTTCCTGGTTCAGTATTCACGTTGTGAACGTCGTCTAAACTTTTAATGATTAAGTTGGACGATTACCGTTTAATCTGGACAGCTGTTCCGGTAGGTTGTTAGTAATCTTTTTTTAAGAATTTACTGATTATGACGAGGATTAATTCCTAAATTATTTCGTTTGCATTTAACTGCCGACTCACGGCGGGTGTGACCGGTCGACAGGGGATATTTATTCCTTCGTGGCACCTGATCCAAACTCTGGATTTTCATAGGTCTGTGTGTGTCCAATGTTCTCCTGAATTGTACATTGTCTTGTGAACCTTCTTTCGATTAACCATTTCAACACCTCCGAGCATAATAGACTGGTCTAAGACAATAGAAAAGAGGAATCCATTGAGATACTTAGGGGCGAAAAGGGTAAATACTTCAGGATAACTGTCATTTTTATATCTAGGCTGTTCATAATGTTATTCTCTGATTGGTCAATTGGGTGAAAAGGGTAAATACTTCAGGATAACTGTCATTTTTATATCTAGGCTGTTCATAATGTTATTCTCTGATTGGTCAATTGGGTGAAAAGGGTAAATACTTCAGGACAACTGTCATTTTTATATCTAGGCTGTTCATAATGTTATTCTCTGATTGGTCAATTGGGTGAAAAGGGTAAATACTTCAGGATAACTGTCATTTTTATATCTAGGCTGTTCATAATGTTATTCTCTGATTGGTCAATTGGGTGAAAAGGGTAAATACTTAAGGATAACTGTCATTTTTATATCTAGGCTGTTCATAATGTTATTCTCTGATTGGTCAATTGGGTGAAAAGGTTAATACTTAAGGATAACTGTCATTTTTATATCTAGGCTGTTTATAATGTTATTCTCTGATTGGTCAATTGGGTGAAAAGGGTAAATACTTCAGGATAACTGTCATTTTTATATCTAGGCTATTTATAATGTTATTCTCTGATTGGTCAATTGGGTGAAAAGGTTAATACTTAAGGATAACTGTCATTTTTTTATATCTAGGCTGTTTTTAATGTTATTCTCTGATTGGTCAATTGGGTGAAAAGGTTAATACTTAAGGATAAACTGTCATTTTTATATCTAGGCTGTTTATAATGTTATTCTCTGATTGGTCAATTGGGTGAAAAGGTTAATACTTAAGGATAACTGTCATTTTTATATCTAGGCTGTTTATAATGTTATTCTCTGATTGGTCAATTGGGTGAAAAGGTTAATACTTAAGGATAACTGTCATTTTTATATCTATGCTGTTCATAATGTTATTCTCTGATTGGTCAATTGGGTGAAAAGGGTAAATACTTAAGGATAACTGTCATTTTTATATCTATGCTGTTCATAATGTTATTCTCTGATTGGTCAATTGGGTGAAAAGGTTAATACTTAAGGATAACTGTCATTTTTATATTTGTTTATAATGTTATTCTCTGATTGGGTCAATTGGGTGAAAAGGTTAATACTTAAGGATAACTGTCATTTTTATATCTAGGCTGTTTATAATGTTATTCTCTGATTGGTCAATTGGGTGAAAAGGTTAATACTTAAGGATAACTGTCATTTTTATATCTAGGCTGTTCATAATGTTATTCTCTGATTGGTCAATTGGATGATATTTCACATATCGAAACGTTAAGTAACTATTTTGAAAGTAATTGTTAAAGGGAGGGGCATTAGCTGTGTTTACCAAAAAAATGTTTCATTTTTTTTCGATTTTTACTACTTGTATTATATGTACAATAACAAATAAGAGCTATACAATAAAAACCTAATATTGCTATATCTTTTGTGAAAATAAGGTCAGGTCCAGTGTGGTATTCATTGATAAATAGTAAGGCTGAGTTGATCAATTGCAAGTGATAAAAGTGCCAAATCTGGGTTTCTGACGATTTTTTTTTCACCAAATATACAAAAATTTAAAAAAAAATTATACTTGAGTATGTCTTTTTTGTTATTGGTTATCAATCTAAATAGTAAAAAAGAAAAATAATAATTTTGAACAAAAACACAGCTAATGCCCCATAAAGCGTCCGCACCGATGTCATTTGCGGTTAATCATATGTGACCTAAGGTCGACAAGACATGCTTACTCCTCCATGGCACCTGATCCCACAACCGGACCCTCCAGAGGTCCATCTTTGTCCAATTGTTCACTATATTCGTATATAGTCTTACTGACTTCCTTAAGATTAAAACTTTGTTATCAATACAATTGCAATTTATTAAAAATCAAAATGATGAATAGGCTAGATGAATTTACGAAATTATTTTTAAAGTCCCTCTCTGTAGGCAAATGCGATTCAAAATTGTGTTTGAAGCATTTAGAATTGTGTTTTATAATGCAAGTACCATTTTTAGTCGTGCTGTTTTGTTAATGCTGTTTTGTAAAGTTGTTATCATTATTTTCAGAAGAGTGGCATGGCAGATATTTTATGCGATGCTTGTGCTTTAGAGAAAAACAGAATAACAGCAACCGTAGCGTGTTTTGAGTGTAGAGAATTCTATTGCGAGCGCTGTAGACATCTTCACAAGACTGACGAGATTTTAAAAAGACACACCATCGTCGCCTTGGGACAGTTAGTCTCGGAGGTGGAAGATAACGAAAAGTTTGATTATAGTTCAGATTTTCTTAGATTTGTATTTCAAGATAACAAAATAAAGGAACATTTCGAACAGGTTGCTGTGACAACGGAATGCGATTCATCATTTTCAAGGACAAAAAAGGAAAATGATTCTAAAGGTGTCAAACATTTTGAACAGGTTGCTGTTACAACCTCCGAGTTAGACGAAGTGAGACCACATAAAGATGAAGTTTGCGACACGTCTAAAACTGAAACTTTGACCAATGATAAAAATGCTCAAGTTGTTATTAAGAGAGATAATGAACTTGAATCGAAAAGAAAATTATCCGATCGGACACTTTCAAAAAAGTTAATATCCAAATCTTCACTTTCACGTAAGTCTTCGGAATCTACTCTTTCGCAAAAATCTTCCGAAACGGCATGTTCAAAAGAATTTGAAGACCGTGAAAAGAAAATCATTTCGTTTGACAATTCCTCGTATTTTCCTCATACTGTAGAATTTGAAACCAATTGCCGGAATGTTAGAGGTGTAGGTTGTTTAAGCGATGGACGAGTAATTGCATATAACGGACACAAACGGAGGCTTTTACTTTTTGACGAGCAGGGCAAAATCGTCTGCTCTGCCCCTGCACCGCATTGCTGGACATTTTGCATAACGAAAACAGACGAAGTAGCGTTGACTTGTTATGAACAAAAAAGTATTATTTTCTTCTCAGTCAAAGAAACGGCATTCGAAAAACTGTCCAAGACATTCAACGTCAATGCTGAATGTTACGGCATTGCATGTTGTGGAAATCGCTACGCGGTAACGTGTGACATACGTGATGAAAATACGTCATCCCTCTTGATCCTAAGCAGTGAGGGTCGAGAAATGAAGAAGATAACGTCTGTGAAGGGGTTCAAACGTCCACCATTCAATGAATGTGTTGCAATAACCAGTAATTACGTGTACTTGAGTGACTTTGATGACAAACGAATCGTTTGCTTAAAACACGACGGATCGCTTGTAAAGTTCATTTCATTGTCATGGAGACCTACTGGATTATTCATTGGACCCACCCACTTGATGGTTAACGATTATGATAATCATGAAGTAAAACTGCTCACAAGGGCGGACTACTCGCTGAAAGTACTGAAACAAGACATTGTTGGTAGTCCTACATTTCTGCATTACGACGAACGACTAGGAAGAATTCTAATTTGTGTTGAGGGATGTTCGACCTTGTATATTTACTGTACCGCGAGTAATGAGATGCCTGAGACGTGTTGTTCCAAGGAACACTAGTTTTGAGTTTTGAATATGTTTCTGCCGCGGAAGTATTGTTTATAAATGTATAATATTCCAGACCTTACAGCTGAGCTTTCTACGAAATGTAAGAAGGACAACTAGAACGACAGTAAAATTATATGAATGGCAATATCTAATGGTGTCTTTGATGTCGTCTTATCGTGACACATTTCAATTAGATTTCCTTCCATGTTGACGTTGTAGTTTGGTGGTTTCTGTGAGATGTTTCTATCTAGAATTGTAACATTATATTTCCTCTGTGTACAAGCGTTTTCGTTGAGAGCACACAGTTGCATTTACTCTGAAAGTTTGAAAAAATAATGTACGGTTATTGTTTTCATATAAGCCCTGAATTAAATGTGTGTATAGGACTCGAGTGCCATATAAACTCCCCCACCCCTTTTCAAATTATCAACTACGTCTAAGACATGGGGTGCAAAACCCCCATAAATTAATACATGTATTTGTTTTACGGATAGCAACTGAAAAAAAACACCACAAGACCATTTCTTTGTAATTACTCTTACGTGTAGTTTACACTGAGAAAATAATGTTTGAATTTGAATACTTTTATCAAATTTGTTTGAGAGAATATGAATATAGATGAATATATTACTGGTTTACATTTTTGCGACAGATGAAGTGATGGTGGATGATTTGACGAGTTCTAAAATAGACCAAACTGAGGTGTTGTCTATTTTTGCATAAACAATGCGGATTTCAGGCTTTCCATGAGATAGAAAAAGAATCAAGCACCACATCTGTGTTGTTCACTTGTTGATCTATACCATCCTCGACAGGACCTCACATTGGTGCTAGATTTTATCAAGTATGTTTATGTATTATACACGCCCTGACTTGTGCAATTATTTATTATGAAATCACAATATAAGATCGTCAGTATATGTATGTTAACCTAGAGTTTATTCAATAAAACTCCATTTCATTATAGAAGGAGAACATTTAAAAAGTATTTTGACATTCAGTAATGCCCCCTTTCAATACGAATTGCGTTTTATGTCTGCTTTAGACATACCCTTTGTATATGATTCAGTAGTAATGTTTGGTTTCGCATGGTTAAACAGCTTGATGGTTTTTAGAGTAACGTAACACAAAGTACAACAAATTTATATAATAGGTGTCCTCTATATAACACATTTAATTTTTATTTACCCCTTCCGTAACACTTTTGCCTTGTGATCGGGCATTAACTCAACCCTTAATACTCTTTTGGTCTCAACCGTTTCAAAGAATGTAAAGTCCGCTGTCAATATTCAGGAGTGTATTATTTGAATTCAAGGTTTATCAATAATTGTATGTGTATTTGCTTTCTCACAGGCGTAAAATGACAGAGAACCATTCTATTAATTGACTTTACCGAGTCTAAATGTGGCCACAGCTAGGGGCGGGTGAGTTCAGGTCTGATTATCTTTCGGTCTTTTAAGCTGGCACTTATTAACCCTTTTACACCCGAGTGTCCAAGTGGTATGCTCTTTTCAATTGTTTATTACCAGTCTATTATTGTCTGAAGGGTTGAAAGGGTTATGAGAATACGATCGTCTATTCTTTCGACCAATGTCTTACACATATCTTTAAGTTTGAATCAAAATAATGTACCAAAATCTGAACGAAAATTTAATGCATTAAAATTGATCTCGAGTTTGGTATGAACCTGCTTATTTGCATATCAAGCCCGCCCTTTTTTGTTAGATTTGGCCCAGTTTAAAGTAGGTATTAATATATATTTTTCTTTTTATATTTACTTTAGTCATGCTGTAAGTTCTGGCTCAGTCGGTAGCGCGCTCGACTCTAGATCGTGAGGTCGTGAGATCGAGTCCCCCCGGCGACAGGTTGGTTTCCTGTCTTTCGGATGAGACAGTAAAAACTGGAGGTTCCGTGTCACAGTAGGTGTTGGCACGTTAAAGAACCCTCACTGCTCAATGGCCGTAAGTGCCGAGCATAGGCCAAAATTTGAAGCCCTTCACCAGCATTTGGTGACGTCTCCATATGAGTGAAATATTCTTGAGTGGGACGTTAATCAACAATAAACAAACAAACAAACATGCTGTAAGTTAAATTGAGATAATGGTCGATTTTATTAAAATATTGGGAACAGATTTTATATTGTTTTGTGTGGTATCTACAAATACGTTTACATAACATAAGATTGTATTTAGGACTTGATTTAATCAAACATTAATGACCCGACGTTATCCGTTTATATATTGAACGTTTTAGCTTCAGCAATAATATTATGTTCTCACATATTGATTTATCAGGAGTTATTTTGGTGAAAATTCCAGGCTGGTAAATAAAAAAGTGAGACAATTTTAATAATACTTTAGTTTCTGTTAGTCTGAAATACCAAATAGTCACAGAAACAAACACAATTTTGTGAATTCGTGAAATTATTTGAGTTTAATATATCGTATAAATACAATAAGATGAAAAATTGATATATAAGTCAAAACATTAGGGTTCATGTACACGAACAGAACATGTCTTCCAAGATTAAAGCTGTCTCCCAGGCATATGACCTAATTACTGTATGATATATGTAGGTAAATTATTTTGTAAACAAAATCAATCACATTTTAATTTGGTCAGCGTGCCGGGTTCGGGGTCCGCTGGAGTCTAAGCGGATGTTGTGGGAAAGTTGACCAATTTACATGTGGAAGGCCGTGCCTTCAAAACAGGCCGTATACATGACTTTGTTTTACCGTGATATAGGACACAAAACACAATTTAAACAAAATAAAGTTCAAACATTCATATTTGAATATTTGTGAGAGGGAATTCACTGTAACTAATTAGACACTACTCTCTTTCCTAAATTCATCCATCTCATCTTTCATTTCTGTTATTTTTCCTGTAATTGGTGATATTCTCCCATTTACTGGCGAACCTTGTGGGTGAATTGTGTGAAGATGTTTGCTACTTTTTATTTGGAACCTTCTTTTTCTGAATATCTTCCATAAATTATTGACAATCTCTGAAACCATAACGGTGTTGGTATTGTCAGAGATAAGATTTAAAAGGTATATTCCATCTTGTTTTAAATATGAATGAATGAAGTCATTCGTAAGTCGTACAGAAAAGTCGTCCTTATCTTTATTGTCATAGAGATAATTCATTTTCATGTACTTTTTCACAAAGTTCCGCCGATAATGTGGCAAACACGTAATAACAACACGATGGAGAAAGTTTATGAAACTTGCACACGCAATGATTGTCAACCAAAACCAAAGACATACAAATATTTTTTCGTTGTACAAATTGACGGGTAACACGCACTGCACTGAAAATCTTTGGACGTTGGATAGTTGGCGTAAATCGAAGTCACAAATTGTTACACGGGGAAAACGTACTGATCTCGACCAATCGTTTCCAGAGAGAAAAGAATTAACCACCTCGTAGCCATACACATAAAACTTATCACTTCCCAAAAACTCGTTTAAAAAGTATAAAATTACAATTGCATTGATGAAATATATGGCCTTTGTTACCACGCAAAGTGATATGAGAAAATTGCCATAATGCCTTCCTATCCCGACGCTACAGTAGTATGCGACTCTTTCCCGGGCACCTGCCATCACTCCAGCTCTGTGTTGTTGTGACATATGTAGCCAGATGTCAATGTAAGTTGCTGCCATATTTAATTTTTTCTCCCGTTCCTCTGTTGTAATATTTTGTGTGTCTTTAGCATTTTCTAATATTTTCTTTAAATCAACCCCGGAAGATGTGTACGCGAAATATTTCCACGCCCATCTTGGCATCTTTAAACAGAACGCCATCGCTAGTAAGATCAAAGGTACCCACTGGTAATATGTAATTTCATTTGTTTTTCGCATTTCATACTTTGACGGTATTGGTTCCGAAAAAGGAATGTAGTATGTGTTGTGAACCCAACACACATAATTAGTATATATGACTTCATTTTTGGTAAATTCCGTTGGACACCAGCAGTGAATAGGGTCACCGACATATCTAGTTGTTAAAACCAGCATTTGGGCGAAAAGTATAAATAGTACTGTATACCGATGACTCAAACGGTCGATAAAGTTATCATCGTGTACAAATTTGACACCGCCTTTTGGTATAACGGAGGAACCCGCTACGTCAATGCTGAAAAGAGAAAAACATGAGCACATAATTAAGATAAGTCATGATAAAATAATTTATTCAAATTTAAAGTGAATCGAATAACTCAATGCCCCTTTATATTTTCTTGCACGATGAAAGGTAAATTATATGTATTTGTCCGAAAACTTATCACGGCTTTGTATATTTAAACAAATTTAATGCATGGATAATTATTCCTCAGTTATTTTAATTAGCATTTGACACTACTAACTTACTGTAGGGTGAAAACGCCTCCATGCCATCTGAACTGGATTTCCCCGATGCCAGTGTGTTCCCTATATACTGTATACAAGGTTATTTCCCCCCCCCCGTGTTATTTTCGTCCTAATGCACTTGCAAATGGTTTCGCCACGTTTTAAATTCGCCTAGACTTTTATTATCAAATATAGATGAATTTACCATTTTGAATTCGCACAGTTTTGAATTCTCCCCCCTGACGATGAGGGCGAAAGGGGCAAAAATAAAACGGGGGCGAAATTTTCCCTGTATACAGTATATAATGTTTATTCATTGTACAAAACACTTATATATGTTAACTAAATGCTTTTTCTTTCACATATAATCATATACATGTATATATTGTGGGTTTATACAATTCCCCTGTCCTTAGTGTACCATGGATCTATGGTCTTATTAAAAAAGAAACTAAGTCTATGACTAAAACTTAAGTTAACTCTAAAAGTACACTTACGTTTACGACTTAGACTTAAGTTGGTTCGTAAGTAAGTCCACTGTGTGATAAGTTAATCATTCTTGCTATGCTGTTCACATGTAGACGAAACAGTCATTGACATTCTAAAGATGCATGGAGTAGTTATGACTTTGCACTTGGAATCGAACTAGGGGAATTCCGCTTGCAAAATTGAGCTGCAGTAAAATCTGCTTTTGCGACCACCTATGTATAAAGATCACCTCGTCACAAACACCGTTGTTTGTTGTTCCCAAAAGTGTCATTTGCATACAAATCAACCTCTGTATAAATACCACCTCCCTATAAAGACCGGTTTTCTTTTGTCTCTAAGGAGGTTGTTATATACAAGTTCAACTATACATCTATCAGTACACTATGCAGGTTAAAATGTATTCTATTGTGAACTTTTGATTGGAGTTGTTATTCAGTTCATAACAATCAGACTTATAAAGGTGTGTGTTGTACTTTCTATGATACTTATACTTCGTTATACCACAACATGCAATAGAAAGTACATGTATATAAATACACTGATGGATCCGATGTTTATTTTAATGTTTGTTTTGATATGAATAAAACGCGACAAGATATAGATTCTTTTTCTTCGTCTCTCATTCATTGTGACACAATTAGATGAATTAAGAGTATACAAACAGTTAAAATATTCTTCAGTTTGGAAGACTACATAAAAGTGAAGGTCGAGGCCGCGCTTAGATTTGTTGCAGTTGAAAACTGCATTTGGTCATATTCTCTTTATAAAAGAACTTTGTAGTTAAAACTTCCAATGTTCACAAAGTAATTTATCCCCATGGGATTCTACTTGCAAATAAATACATGTATCCGGGCCAATAAAGAAATAATATAATTCATAACCCTTCACTGCCTACACTTTTGGGTATCTATTGACAGTCATTCTCCTTTGGAACATTTCGAAAGCGCAACGTTAAACACCAAGGAGTTAATTAATTATTTAAATTAATTTTAGGATAGAAACTTACAAAAGATAATGAACATGAAAGTTTAAAGGCAGACGGCGAAAAGTATGTTATACGATAACTACAAAAGTGTTTTGGACGATAATTGTAGACCAAGGCATACATCTTTAAATGAAATATAAATTATTTAAAATCCAAAAATTAGTAAATTCATTTCAATTGAATAAATTGAAAAGTCATTCAAGATACTAATAATTAAAACCCGATATGAATTTGCATGGTGCATTTGATTAAAAGTTATATTTAAAACGCTTTTGCGAGAACAATAGCACGTAAAATGACCCACGTACACTCTGGTATTATTACGGTCTTCCTACTAAGTGTTATGATTCATTGGTTTTACATTATTCGGAATATATTACAGAAAAAAGATAAGGTAAATTACCTAATCATAAGTGCAATTTCATAATCTGCCATAATAGTGACTGTCATCTTTCTAAATAAACTTAACATTGATTTAATGCTGTCTTTGAATATATCTTATGATATAGAAAATGTCGAGAGCTCTCGTGCACAGAGTATTTACTATATTCATTGTCGCCTTTCTAAACAACCAATTTATTGTATTAAAGAAAATTGACGGTAGATCAACAGGTAAGGTGTTAATTTGATCAAAATAGAGCAATAATGTAGAAAGATTTTACCTGTGACAAACAAGATAAATCAACGTATGGCGTATATACGATGTATTATATAGACCGATTAGTATAATTAAAACTGTTATTTTCATATTTTAAATAGAGTTAAACTAGTAATAGTAGTAGTAGTAGTAAGGTGGTAATTGTAGTAGATCCAGTAATGATGTTACTAGTAGATGTGTAAGTAGTAGTAGTAGTAGTAGTAGTAGTAGTAGTAGTAGTAGTAGTAGTAGTAGTAGTAGTAGTAGTAGTAGTAGCAACAACAACAGCAGCAGTAGGAGTAGTAGTAGTAGTAGTAGTAGTAGTAGTTGTAGTAGTAGTAGTAGTAGCAACAACAACAGCAGTAGTAGTAGTAGTAGTAGTAGTAGTTGTAGTAGTAGTAGTAGTAGTAGTAGTAGTAGTAGTAGTAGTAGTAGTAGTAGTAGTAGTAGTAGTAGTAGTAGTAGTAGTAGCAACAACAGCAGCAGCAGGAGTAGTAGTAGTAGTAGTAGTAGTAGTAGTAGTAGTAGTAGTAGTAGTACAACTATTTGAAAGCATTTATGTTCTGATAATTACATATTTATACATTTTGGAAGAAGTATGTGTAAGAGAGAAGTATGTGTAAGAGATTCTGATGGAAATTTTTATAATTTAACAAAGATATTTCCCTTACTTGTAAAATTATACCTAACAATTAAGCGAAAGGTAAACAAATCAAATCTTATCTAGTAATTTTTTAAATCGAAAGAAATCGATACAAATTTATATATATATAAGCGTTTTTGATCCACTTTATGACAAATCCAAACTTATAATGGCTATTTATCAGATCTACGCTTGGGCAAATTTAGAATATCTTGACTGTTTTAGGTAAGGATACAATAGAGAGAGTATGTGCAAAATAAAATAAATACAGTGTAGTGTTAACAAATATGATATAAAAATTCCACTTACATTTTAAACGACATGATGACATCTGATCCAAAAATAAATCAAACTATTTCCCTGTTGCACCTGACATTTTGTCACATCGCAATGACTTGAAAGAAAAGTTTTACCCTAGATCACTTTTTATCATCAATATTTTGCTGATTTGTCGGGGGATATAACTGTTTGAAATGTCTAAGCTTCTCAAACATATACCCTGAAGTACTATAGTTAAAGTCTCTTATATGACACGAGAAAGAATAAAGACGTAAACACAAACAACAACGTCCCACACTTCATGTGTATCTTCCAATCCAGAAATGTAGCACTTTTGTTGGGAAATCACTTAACCTGAACGTGACAAATATGTTAGGGGTAACTGCATCACGTGATATATAAAATGTGAATTTTATGGCAATAACACTTAAAAAGGTGTGCGATTTAAAATATAAGTGAACTAAAGGGAATCTATTTGTTGTGTACTCCTTTGATAATGTTATATAATAAGTTCATTTATTGGTAGGATTGAAGCCGATTTTGTATAAATTACGGTCAAATCCAACTCAATAAAACGTAAAGATGACATTTGAATGTCTGTGGATTCTTGCCTTTAACAACACGAAACATAATAAACTTGTTTGTATAGCTATAAAGCAACAAACTTCAAAACATTGTTCCCGTCAAAGTGAAATTACATAAAGGTGTTTTGTTTTCAGATTTTCAGCGGTAGTTATCAACTTTTCCCGTAAATTTATCATTTTGTAATTACTTAATGAGTTGAACTAAATTGCCTTATAACGATATTAATTACTAATATTAACTTAATAACTTTTTCATTGCTTTATTTTGTTTATATTTAGGATTCACATAGTCTTGGTATATTTCAACCATCTGAAATTGGTATTTTATCGCTTTTTAAAAAATATTTAAAACACTTTATAGAAACAATTTTATGGTATTTTGTGAAAGAGTAACTATTTCTTATGTTCACTATATTTATGATTGCCATAACATGATAAATACATAAAAAATATAAAAAATATATATAAATATATGATAAATATATTAGATTGCGATTCGGGATTGACTTTCCTTTTGACCACACTATTAATAACAGAATGTCGAAACTTGAGTAAAGTTTCGGAAAATTTTATTTGCAAAACGATGTAATTTTTATCGTGTCTTATTCATTTCATAGTAATATGCTGTTAATATACAATTTGAGTGTCAGCAAACTGTTTATATTACCATATAAGTGTTAATTTTAGCGACACGCAAATTTAGCGTTTTGTCCTAAAGTATGGTATATAATTTTAGCGATTTTATGATAAATTAACCTACGTCTTTTCCACGATGAGGAATGAATTGTTAGTGATATTCAATTTTAGCGATCTGAACAAGCTCTCTAATAATGCAGAAATTGAATCCTCGCTAATTTTCTGCTTATACGGTATTAAATATTTCGCCTGCTATATTATGTTTTGGTCCATGCAGATTTCCCCATGAGTTTTACTAATTGGAGAAGTAACAAAAAGAGATGTATACCAGTGAAAGACAAATGGACCATAAATATATATTATACATCCAAGTGATATATCAAAATGTATTACAAGTTGATAAAATATATCAATAAGAATATGATAACAGCTTTATGCGCAATGTATTCTATGTATAATGATGTTAATCAAAATATTCAGGAAGGATTGTTGCCTTTTGTCTGCATTGAAAATTCAAAAAGCAACATTAACACTTTTCTTGTTAGGTCTTTTATTATTAATTACAAAAGCCTTTTCTTATGTACCCCGTAACATCCATTCCTATATACTAATATGTATTGGCGATGTTTGATTGAGTTATTATCAATAACAGAAATGTATGGAAAATATAATTTTAATGCAATGGAATAAAGGCGTCTGGAGACTAGTAACATTGATCACTACGTTATATGATGCTGCCGAACTATATATTGTATGTTAACTACAAAAAAGCCTACAGGACAATATGAAAATAGGCTGAATGGTGCACAAACCCGAGTCTTTGGAAAATACCGAGGTGGGATAAAGTGACATGGAGTTTATTGGCAGTCAAATCTATAATAGAAAAGAATTTAGAACTGTTAACTAATACGCGTTATTTAAAATGTGTTTGTTTTAAACCGTTGTTTTAAACAATCATCTATTACCTCTTGTCAGCACAGTTCGAGTTCCGCTGAAATCTAAGTTGAATGTTTGCCAGTTTACTTGCAGAAGGCCGGCGTCCTCTTCCTTGCTACATTGTAATCGGGTTTCCCTGTGCCATCATTACAGAGGACCGCCACCATATAACTGAAATATTGTTAAATTTGAGGTAAAACAGCATTCGAACAAACATATAGTATTTTTTATTTTATTTTCTATTTATCTTTTATTATTTTAAATAATACCACGAGGTTTGTCTCGGGCATTTCATTCAAGAATCTTATCCTCGGATTGAGATTCCTTTGCCATATCTTCACGGTAGGGGTTGATCATTTTTCTTCCATGGTTAAAGATACATGTCTATGTAAATCTACACAGATCTGTGTCAAGTCTGACATAAATATGTACTGCATTCTAGAAGCCACAGATGTTGTACGTCATTTCCGTTTTGCGCGTGCAGATTGTCATCTACCCCTGGATATAAGGATAACTTCGCGAATATTGGAGACGCTTTTATGCATAATCATACGAGTTTATTGTTGGTTCCTTCTGTCAAAGCAATACCTGTAGTAAGATAAGATTTTGTTAATCAGACAAAATGTATCTCAGTCGTAATAGACAGGAATTACTGATAACAACATCGTAGTGAAATTAAAATGACAGATACCAATGTCTCGACCGTATGTATGGCAATATAAAAGCATGGTGAACTGTGGATGAACTCTGGCATAATTAAACAGTTGAACTATCAAAATTGAATGCGTTACTCTTCGACGTAAAATATTATACATCTCAATTCACAGAGCAATGTCCATATTGTAAATTTTTCTGAGAAGATATAGGTGAAAAATTCAAAAGTGTTAAAATGTAACCAAAACTTTTTTGTAAATGTTAGCATATTAATGTTCTTTCTCTGTATCAAAAGCAATGCTTTTTGACAATAGTAAGTTTGATAACGACCATTATAACAAGTCATACATACAGCTAAGCAATTCTACATGCTGCTTTGTCATGACTAAAGATTAAAATTACGGAACAAAGAAAAATATATAAAAAGTATATCGGAGAAATACGACTCCTCTTAGATCAGTTATAAATATTTAGCGAAGAAATAATTGTTATAAGTGGTTTGTCGTCATGTCCCCGCATAATAATTGAAAATCACGTGGAAGAGATGTACAACGGAGACTTGGGCAAACAAGCTGTGATCAGTGGTCACCAAATAACGACAGAAACCGCCGATATTTTCTGGGCGGCGTTATACAAACATGATTTTTAATTTATTTACACCAAAGTAAACAAGTTTATAAATATCACAGAATCCAGAGTATATACATGTATAAAAGGATTTTAGGGATACAATATACAAATCCGGTTAACATTGTGACAAACACAGATCTCCGGAAATCCAAAGGTGAGATCTGGTACTATGGAGAAGTAAAAAATTCAAAAACTAAATTGCAATGAAATTTGTGAAATTTGACTGTTTTTCTTTTTTTGCATACTGATACTGCACTTAAGTCTTTAAGGAAGGTATTTCACAATACAAAAGAAAGAAAATACAATAAAATACATCTCTAAAGTTTTATTGTATTTTCTTTCCTTTGTATTGTGGAATACCTTCCATAAAGACTAAAGTGCATTTTCTACTTCTTCCTTTTTTATATCCATACATGTGTGGAATCATAAAACTTTTAAACTTTATATATATATATATATATATATATATATATATATATATATATATATATATATATATATATATATATATATATATATATATATATATATATATATATATATATTTATAAACATTACTAACATAACTGGTCAGGATGTTCAGACAGAATGGAGAACATCGAACAAACACGGGACTCTAAAGAGATATTCCATAGAAAGTTTATAGTTAACAAGGTAAATTAGTATCATTTGTCATGGTCTCGTATCCCTCGAGATCACACTCAAAATGGAAATTAGGTTGCTAGACTATGTTTTCTTTACACTGTGGATTATATAATAGTAAATGCAACGTTTAACACAATCAGATCCTGTTGAAAGACGTACAGTTTATTGCATTCAGCAGGAAACCGAAATATAAATAACCCACTCTGCTGTCAAACAGATATCAGATTTACAAAAGTTTAGCATGTTGAGAAAAAATCTGAAAGAAACCATAATTTTATAGTAAAGAGGTTCATGTGATATAATGGAGACTTTAATGTATTCGTTAGGTATCTTTAATTCTTTCGCTGACAATACGAAACTTTAAACTGAAAAAAAGAGATTTACTAGGTGTTTATTATGACATATAATATGATCCCACCTCTTGGTTTCCAGAGGTCCGTGTTTGTCCATTTTTACCGGATTTGTATCTATGTCCTGGACATTCTATTGATTTATACTTTGGTATCTGAGATTTTTATATTCTATTGGATTCCATGGATTTTAATAACTCGGGTAAACAACTTTGTGATCTGACAAAATTACGTGAGATGAAACATATATCTGAAACTTATATACAAATTAGTTCATGGGTGTTTATGTGTCGCACACTGAAATATATGTTGTGTGTTGTGTGTGAGAGAGAGAGAGAGAGAGAGAGAGAGAGAGACAGAGAGACAGAGAGAGAGAGAGAGGTGGTAAAATGTAATTACGTATAATTTCAGGTCGGACAATACTTTGCATGATAAGACAAATGATAATATCGCTAGTTACGAATTGATAAAATTGACATATTTATAGAACATTTCAATTTCTTAAAATTAAGTGGGGGAAATGAACATTGTCGGAGTTTTGTTCCTTACTGCAGGGTACGTGAATTTTACTTGCATTTGATCACTAAATACTTTGTTTTATTTGTAGCCTTAGATAGCAGGTACAGAAATTGGATATCGTTGATTATTTATAATGTGTTTATATATAGCCGTAGTATGCGGACGTTTATTCTCAATGCCAATCTCGCGGAATGTCGGCCAAAATTGATAAAATTCTACCTTTACTGTAAAAAATTGCCAGCGTCGCCAAATATGAGAAAACACGCAAAAAACGAACACCCCTGGATAGAGCGGAACTCATCGGATAGAAACCTTATTTGTGTAGGAACAAATCCGAATAACCTTTACAGATGATACATGTACAAAAAGATGAATATGAAGCGGTGAATATCTGCATACATTATAGTTAATTTATTAAAGGATAAATCATTAGCTAATTCAAAGTTAGGTCATTTGTTACGCCGAGTGTCTCTCATATTTACCCTACGCTGCGGCCCTGGTCAATAAGGACGTTGGCCTAATAATTGGGCCGACATGGAATTAGCTAATAATTTATATTTACTTATATTAGAATTGATATCAAACTAACGATATACACACGTGCTTGCGCGTTATACATTTATGATTATTGTTAAGAGACATCAAGAAACAGCATTTGAAGAGAAATACGATATTAACTGGTCTATTCTTCTGAATATTTGTTACTTTTTAAACCGATAATCAAATTTCATCGTTATATCAGCATTTCCAACTATTAAATAAAGCAAACATTTATCAATATGATGGCTTCAGTTTAAATCTGTTTCCGGTTAAATTACTTTTATTCCTTTCAGTTTTGGTTTTGTGCACTACAAAGTACTATTACCACTAGTTAATCCAGACGTAGAATAATGGAGCCTAGGTTCAACTCTTCATTTAAAGCCACATTTCTTGTGGAATGAATAGTGGTACAAATTGTTGTAGGACTAATTGAGATATTTATTAATATACATATAACAAATTTACTTTTCACAATTTGCCAAAACAATTGTGGAAACCAAAACAGCACACTTATGTTGCTTCCGTTTATTTTAAAATAGTCATATTTGCTTGAATTGTTCTGCTCTATGCAAAAAAGAAACAAACTAAGAAAAAAAAAACAATAATCGTGATGAATTTGACTTACCTATCCTCAACTTTCCATTTTTAATTAGTTTTGTTCCTTTATCACCTGCATCTAACGTTGATGTACCCAAAAAGATTCGATGTGCCGGATATTTTAACATACGATCATTTCATAAACAGCTTACCTGGTGACAAGTTGTTGTCATAATGATACGAGGAATGACTTTTTTTTTAATCTGCGAGTATGTTAATAAGATTTGCAGCAGGAGTTATCCATCACTGCCCACGTGACTGTAACTGGAGTGGCCGGTGTAACACGGTTTCCGGAAAGTGTTCATGTTTCACAGGGTTTAAAAACGAAGACTGCTCGATTGATTGCGGATGTAACGGACATGGAACTTGTAACTCCGGTTTGTTCGTTTCACTTTTTTGTTTTACATTTTTTTTCTGCATAATTTACCAACTAAAACTTAATGCAGAATTAGTGTATATTTGTATCATGTTGGATTTTATATATCGCTGACGAATACATGTCAGCATCAATAATTATTGTAATGTATGTAGATTAATATACATGTATATATAATAAACATGATATCATAATACTGTACTGTTTTTCAAGAAAAATATGACACACGTCCGTATATATTCATTTCAGATAACACTTGTCATTGTGACGAAGGCTGGAAATGGTCTGTTATTGAAAATAAATGCATTTGGGATTGTCAGTGCCAGAACGGTATGTAAATCATTTAGTGAGGTCCGTCGGAATAATTTGTCATGAAATACTGTTATATTTGTCGATTTTTACATTCTACACTTTCATTACTAGTAATTATTTCACTTGTATGTTGCGGTACTAAGCTTTATTACAAGTGTATCAATTTATAAATTATTTTCTCTCTAGATTTCGTTGTTGAGGGGACGCGCATTATATCATGCTACATATACATATTGGTTCCACGTCAGAATATTTTGCACTTCAAATGGTGAAACGAAAGGGTAACTTTGAAAAAATTCTTGTTTGAAAGGAATTATTATCGTCACCACAGGTCAACAGGTGGTAAATAATGTTAACTCCTTAATGACACCTGAATTTTCCAGACATCTGCGTTTGATAACTAATACATTTGCTTTTATATTGCCTTGAAACCCATCTACCCCTGAAAAAATCGACTTTACTAAAATCAATGACAGATCAGGTCCAAATGTCTTTAAGGGTGTATGAGTTAACATAACTTCATTATGGTGGAAATTCCGACATGAGTTTATCAAACCCTACCACCATCAGACCTTTCGATATTATTATATAACCTATGGCAGTCTTGGGATATATCCCTATTCATTTTATATTTTCTTGAAAGCTTTGGGTTCTCATTTATTGTTAATAAAAATACATAAATATTAACCTTCCTAGAAATAGTGGGAATAAAGTTTGACGCTATGGAATTTCTTCAGACTAAATGTTTTATTTAATTCACTTAATCTTGAAATCTAATTGGTTCTGTATTTTTAAAGAATAACGGCGCAGGGTCTAAAAGTCTGATATGCTTTTTCAATATCGTAAGAAAATAGTTAATTATAAACAACTTATCCATCGTGCATTAACCATTTCATCCCTACAGACCACAATAGAACTGTCTAAACAATAGAAAGGAGGGTACAATTTTTAAATATAGGGGTAAAGGTTTAATTGGAATAGCGCAAAACATTTTGTTACAATCAACCGTCGTTTAAATATTGTAGGTGCAAACTGTATCGGTCCCGGCGTTTGCGACTGTGAACATTCCTGTCAATATGGGACTTGTTGAAACGGTCAGTGTGAATGCTGGGAAGGTTATTACGGTAGCAGGTGTTCGCATTTCGGACCTAATATGTGAGTACTCACCGAAAGGTTCATACCTTAGAACTCACTTCCGATGTTACGACTAAATAAAGTTAGTAGACTAATAGTTTATTAGTCATGTGTAATACATGTATAACATACATTCATTTAAAATCTTCAAATGGCATAACTATATATATTTAGGATTGACTATGGACTCGCCGCGGGTTTGGCCTGTTGACACTGTATGCCTACTCCGCCATGGCATATTGTCCACCCTCTAGATTGTCATAGGTCCACGTGTTTGTCTAATCTTTATCAAACTGGTATACTGATCCTCCAGACTGTTATAAATTTTGTGGTATCTTATGTTTATTTATAAATAAAACAACGTTTTTTCAAAATAGTCTTATTCACCCAGTTGTTCCTTTTTAATCAAAATATACAAGTTTCTAATTCAAATGATAATGAAATTAGATCTAGTGATAAATGGTATTCTGAGGCGAATTTATTTTTGTTTTCAGGATGGCTAATAGAAACAGTACAGTTGGTATAAACTTAGGCGGAATTACTTATTATTCCTCTGAACTAAAGTTCGTCGATGTAGCCAAGCAATCTCAATCATGGGTGACCGAGAGGACTGAAGGAGCATTATCACACACCTGGGATACACATGAACAGTCTATTGTGCATTGGAGAGATGATGGATATCCTGCCTCACTCCCAGGTTATAATTCCCGACTTAAATCTGTTGGAAATGTATTGTAGTTTTGCTTTATATGTAAAAGGTTGAATTTGTTAATACCTGTTAAATGACCTTTGTGTATAGACAAGGTTCTATAGGGATGCTCTATTACTAAGGTTTGGTAGCACTTTCAAAGCTAGGGATTTATCTTTAAAGGGGCATTAGTTTTTTTTATATATGTCTATCTTTTTTATTACTTAGATTGATATACAATAAAAAAAAAAAATATACACAACATAAAAATACTTAGATTTCTATATATTTCGTGGAAATTGCCTGAGAAACTCAGGTGTGGCACTTTTTTCAATTGCAGTTGTTTAACTCAATCTTCCAATTTGTAGATGAATACCACACTGCACCTGACCTTATTTTCACAAAATATACAGGAATGAAAGATTTATGTATGCCTCTCCATAGCTTATATTTGTTATTGTACATCATGTTCAAGTAGAATTGTCCGGTCCTTCGGATGAGACAGTAAAAACCGAGACCCCGTGTCACAGTAAGTGTGGGCACGTTAAAGAACCCTCACTGCTCAATGGCCGTAAGTGCCAAGCATGGGCCAAATTTTGAAGCCCTTTACCGACATTTGGTGAGGTTTCCATATGAGTGAAAGATGCGTGAGTAGGACGTTAAACAACGATACAACAAGAGGTAAAAATGGTAGTAGTGGAAATATTTTACAGATAATGCCCCTTTAGATAATGTTATGATGCAGTTTTTTAAAAGATAAGGGTGAGTTTATAGAAATATATTATGCTTAAAAGTAAATACAATTTATGAAGATATATGAAATAATTTCAATGAAATATCTTTTTCGAAATTCGACTTTTCACATTTTAGAGTGAGAGAATAAAAATACTTTTTTCAGGGACGATGCGACTAGGTAAATTGATGCTCAGAAATTCTGAACACAGTCCTGCCGGCAACTACACGATTTTATATGATGGCGAAGGAGAAGTGGATGTTCAACTTGTGTCAAATCATGTTCACTACGACGGAAAAGGTAAAAGTAATACTCTATTATATATACATATATATATATAGGTAGTGGAAGAAAATCGAAAGAACAAGTATGTTAAACTATATATTGATGTACAGTATATATTTTAGACCAAATGATCTTTCGCAAAATATATTTTGAGAGACATTTCCTTCTTGAATTCAAATTGTGGCCTGCCAAATATCTGTGGGATCTATTACTACTACTACTAAATAAAAACAATATATATTTTATATAAATTAAAAATATACGGTGAGAAAAGCGGCATTTTACACCTCAAAATAAATCTACATATTTTATGGAAAATTAGTGATTATCTTTTCCAAAATGGAATTTAAAAAATCCGTTTTACGTTACTGGAATCACTCTGATCGTTACTAATATTGTAGAATTAGTATATCTCTCTATCTATCTCTCTATCTCTATGTCTCTCTCTATCTATCTATCTATCTATCTATCTATCTATCTATCTATCTATCTATCTAATAAAACAATTATGGACTCTTGAGTGGATGATATATCGCCTCGGTTAATATTGGTTTTCAGGTCAATATTACACAATATTACACAATATTCATCCACTAAAAATACATAATTGTATAAAATATCATAAAATCCTCACTTTAAAGGAATGTAGATCTAGGATTGCACTAATGACAGAAACAGTGACGTAACTCTTTAGGAAAAAATCCCGCAGTCAAGTCGCAGAAAAAAGTCAAAATAAGTACTTATATACGATATTCCGTTCCATTTAGGAAGAATGATTGTTGAAATGTCACCGGGAAAAGGCGGAATTATGTTGCAACTTCTACGTACCAATCCACGTAATCCATTGCGAAATATACGGGTTATCTTGCCTGGATTTGAATACAGATATGAACGATTTCCGTTCTATCCCGTCTTTTTGGAAACTCTAAAACGCTTTTCAGAGATACGTTATATAGATTTTCTACACACTAATGGGCATACGGTAAGTAAACTTGTATGTTTAACTTACTTTTGCATAGTATGTAATGTGATGTGAAAAGTTTTCAGAATTGAACAATGAAGGAATTGCACAGTTATGACTTAAAGGTCAAAATAAGAAATTATGAAGTTTAAATATAATAAAGTGTTAAAGCCTTACGAAGTAAAGACAGTATATAATAGTAAACATATTAAGACAAACAAGCCTATGAAACATCCATGATTAAGATCAAATGCTATGGGGATTAATTATTCCATCCGACCGGTCACATGACCTGCCTTTAAGAGGCATAAAACATGCTTACCATATATATATATATATATATATATATATATATATATATATATATATAATATATATATATATAATATATATATTAAAAATAAGTTCAGGTACAGTGTGGTATTCATATACAGATAGTAAGGATGAGTTAATAATTTGCATTTCAAAAGTTTCAAACCTGGGTTTCTCAAGCAATTTTCACAAATTATAGGAATTAAAGAATTGTCATCCCTGTGTTCAGCTTTCTTTTGTTTGTTATTGGTTATCAATCTAAGACATAAAAGAAGGGAAAATGTTTGAGAGGAAACAAACACAGGTTATGCCTCTTTAAGCCTGCAGTCTATCCAAATGACAGCAGTTTTAAAAATCTGAGATACTTTATTTATAAAGGAAACCTGTATAATATAAGAATGAAAATGCATTTATAATTTTAGTATTATGTTGGTTTCCAGAGGTACGTGTTTGTCCACTTTTTACCATATTTGTATCTATATCCTGGACATCCTATTGATGTATACTTTGGTATCTGAAATTTTTATATGCTTATTATATTTATATCTCTTAAAAAAGTAATGAAACACATGTGTTCTAGATGAACGCCAGAATAACCGCCATTATTAATGACTGGAACAGCTAAAGTGATATAATGATGCAATGCACTTGGAGCAACTAGGCAATACCTATAGATCATAGATAGCAACATAATAATCGACAGTGGTTTCGAGAGACAATATACAAACCTGGTGACCATTTGGACAAATACAGATGGAGTAAGCATTCCCTGTCAACACACCAGGAATCAATCCTGGTCATATCCGGTATACATGGCTCAGCAATTACCAAATAAGTCACTAAACATTTTAATAAATGCAACACGGATTTAATAAAGTAAAAAGAAAACAAATGTTCAAATCTTTGTGATAATTAAGTATCTGAAAGTCGAAATATCATCACATATTTGATGAATGAAAAATAAAAATCTAAACATCATGTACAGCCAAACAGGATCACAATGTGTTTTGCTCTAAGCTAGCTACATTTTGAACTTAAAATACATTGCAATTCGATTTTTGTAAAGATTAGGAAAAAAACACAGATATTCAAGGATAAATATTTTAAATATCAAAATAAGAAACAGGTTTGAGTGAGGTTGTCATTTATTTTTATTACGGCATGCAATTGTATTCATTATTTGGTACTGACTACGAAAGACAGCTTTTGGAACTCCATAATCCATATCATCTGCATAACTGACGTCAATATTTCGCAATTTTCTGACTTAGTCGATACCACGATCTTGACTTTTTGTAATTAACCTGTTTCAAAAGCTGAAGTGTGTGTTATCGTTTCAATATTAACTGACTATTGTTACATTCCATCCGTTCAGTTTTGTCCGAATAGTTTGTATTCTGGCCACGTGACTTACAGAATGTTTGACACCGTCACTACTGAGTTCGAAATTAACATTAACGACATTCGGTAATATCTTGTTTCAGTTCATCTGCGAGGAATCAAGTTTAAATAAATGTTCTGTCTTAAAGAGATTACAAGAAACATCACTTTTCGGTAGCATGCATTCCCAATAATGCAGATATCACTGCATTGTTATTCATATCCCAGGTCTTATAAAAGATAAACTGCGGATGTAATACTGCCCGGCTTTTCCTTTGAAAACACATACTATTATGACAAACCAAGACGTAATGGAACAACTTAAAAGGTCTGTTGTTAAATGTTTACACCGATTGTGACCGGGAGTTATTCAAATTGCTTTGGTTTGCTTTTATTTCTATTTAATTTTGAACGCAAGATGGGTGTGTCCAAACGGCGGGGGTGTGTTTCTTCTTTGATCAATACAGTACAGACTGTAATTCCTTCTCTTTGAGTTACCGTCTTTTGTCATTGTTAGCATTTTAAAGACTTTATTATGCTTACGATATTGATGATACTCAATAGAAATCACTGTTACATGGATTTCAGATAAAATCAAATGCTCAAGAATTCTATCAATTTTATATAGCCTGAACCAACACAGTGGCAGAGTAGGAAAACTATGTCACATCATACTCAGGCAGGAAGTGACGGCGGGGCTATAGAATACATGATTCAGATAAGTAATATAATGGGGGCAAGTCCCTGGTTCAATATACCGCATGCTGCCGATGACAACTATGTGAGACAGTTTGCGTCTCTTGTAAAAGCCAGACTACGACCGGATCTTAAGGTACTTGATTTACGTCATCGTATTGATTTTGTATAATTCTTTCTTTGTTGAAAAGAAATATGAATGATTCTCTCATATGAAGGTAATATGACAGAATTATTCATATTTCATGAACGGTGTTCTATGGGCGACATTATAACATTGACGACATAACAATAGTGCAAGTAAACAAAGGGAACACCTTTCATTTGTATGATATTGATGCATTTTGCATTCAGTTTGCCGAAAATGCAGTGTCTTTTAAATACTATCCACTATTTTAGAATGAGGAATACTACACACAGCTTTGTTGTAATTATCATGATGCCTGCATTTACACTCTTCAAACAGGTGACACAAAACAAACAGAAAATAGTGCTGCAGATTTAAACGGATTTCCCAACTGGATTAGACAGGCGTTTGTAATATTAATTTTGCAACCATATATATGTGTGACCAACGTGATCACAGCACAAAGAACGTTGAGTTGGCAAAGTAGCGTTAAATACTGTATAATTCATTGTATTACCTCTTGAATAGCAGAAAACACTGATCAAATGCATTCCATTGTATAGTATAGATATATAATTTGTATAATGCCTTTATACGATATTTTCCCACTCGTAAAATATAAAGGGCCACGTAAACCATTGCCATAGGTTGTTGTGTGTAGTCCCTCCTTGACAATCCCTTAGACGACCTAGACGACTTCCTCTCAAGAACCGCTGGACACACTTCAACCTGGAAGGGACTCGAGTTCGCAAATAGAAATGATATATGGGGCCAAAAGACCAAAAGTTAACTATAAAAAAAACTCTGTCTCAAAACTGTATACATCAGTTACATTAATGTAGGGCTTTTTGTCAAAGTAAAACTGTTTCCAAGCTAAAATCAAATCCGGTCATATAATGAAAATTCGCGGACTATAAATCGACTTTAGAATGTTCTCAACTGAAGTAAGATTGTCAAGGGGCAGTGTGAATTTCGTCCAAAACATATGTCCAAATTTATGTCCCGATTCACTTAACTTCGATGTTTGTATATTATTCTTACCATAACCTACCATTCATTATTTAATAACCAACCAAGAGGTATAAAACGTATTAAAAATCAAGTAGGCAGCACGTTTTGTGGCATAAAAAGGAGAATAGATATATACTTTTTTTAAAATGCCAATACATGAGCGAAGTCAGTAATTTATACATAAAATATGTATAATGTATATAATGAACGATATTCAAGATATAAGTAAATTAGTATACGTACATTAGATAAGATAAATTACTCGGAACATACACTGGGGCATATGTACCGGATTAAATTTACACCGTCCCTATTGTTAATGTAAACAAACATCGTATGGCCAAAACAAGCCAACAGAGAAAAAAGTGTTGGTCTCCTAAACTTATTTCGCTCAAATAACACGTTGTTTTCGGAAGTCAAAAGACTAAACATGTCCCGAAACACTCTAGGGCGACAATGACAATGACATTTGCGTTTATTTATCTCGAGGCGAACATAGGGGACAGCCATTTTAAACTAAAGTCAGCTACATGCCGTACTTTATCAGAATTTTATTATTTTATCACTTGAGAAAAAAAATTTGTCTAAGAATTTCTTTATGGTCCACAACTTTACCCAAGTTGCGAAAATTTTCAAGATTTGAATAAAATCTTGAAGTTAAGTGAAAAATTTGTCTGAGAATAGTTTTATGGCCCTGGGCCGTGGTGAGATTCCAATATTTTGTGTTAATTTGGAAGAAATGAAATAAAACAACGATGTTGCATTATTGTCCTAATTTACCTGGTGAGCACTCTGGGGTCAAAAGAAGATCTTGTGTTTTCACTAGTTCTAAGTATCAATTTTCCATTGCTGATGTTCTCAAAATATTTCTTGATATACGATGGTATTCAATTATTTGTGTGCACTTGGGTGACATTTTTCACACGGTGATGGATACGATGCGTGCAGCTGTTTCCGTAGGCTGCATTCATATTTATGTGTCTTGTTACTCGATGAATTATATGTATTCTATTAAAAGAAATCTTTAATAACAAAGAAAATATGAATAGAAATTAATGAAATTTTGTGTGCGACATCTATCATTTATACATACTTCTGATGCATACTAGAATTTAAGGTACTTACTTGAATTTAAGATGCTTACTTGAATTTAAGGTGTATGTAGAATACTCAAATGAGGTGTGGAATGGTATCTTCCGGCAAACAAAGTATACACAGGAACAAGGAACTCAACTCTCACTTGATTCCGCAAATTATAGAGCTGGTATGAAATTTTACAACAGAAGATCAACCGAAGTTATGAATCTATGGCATAAGGTTTGTAATGAATCACACACACACACAAACACACACACACACACACACACACACACACACACACACACACTTACACACACACACACACACACACACACTTACACACACACACTTACACACACACACACACACACACACACACACACACACACACACACACTATCAAAGACCGTTTAATACAAATGGAACCTTGCGTTAACAATATCCGCATTCTATCATGAAAATGAATGCATGTTTGAGTAATTTTTCAAGCCCACTACTGGAGGATCTTTCAAATTATAATGGCCGATTTACAATCGCCTATATATATATATATATATATATATATATATATATATATATATATATATATATATATATATATATATATATATATATATATATCAAAAACGGTATATTAAATTTTTATTGACCGAAACAACCGTCGTGGGCATTTGTTAAATACTCAACATGCAACATGTATTCTAATGGAATCTTTAATTGGCATACAGAATAATCAATAATTTTAGTCCGATTTTTCAAAACTATTACTTTGGTATGGTGTTTTTCATATTTATAACAGTTACTCTTAGACGGATTTGAGAATACATTTAGATTATGTTTGGCCTTGTATGATACCACTTTTTGTTTCTGAACTCTTCTTCTAACTTAAATTCAAGCTCAACTGATAAAGTGTAATTGACAGAAACGTCGTTCTTTGGCATATGTTCCTTCAGTTGAGACTGTTATCTGATCTGTCGTATTCTAATGAACTTAGAATTTCGGATGTACACTGGTACTTCTCATTATACTTCGACCTTTCTTTGAAATTTTCACCTGATGTTGGGTGTCCGGTTAGCGCAGTGGTTAGCGCACTCGCTTCTCACCAATGCGACCCAGGTTCGATCCTCGGATTGGACAGGGAAGTATGTGAGATAGTATGGTGGTCGCCAAGTCGGACACGTGGGTTTTCTCCGGGTACTCCGTTTCCTCCCACAGGAAGCACAACATAACGCCAACATCAGAGCCAACGAGAGACATTTATATGTTGTTTAAACTTATTTGTTAATCGTTGTAAAATAAATAAGGTTTTATACTGCATTTAATTTTTATAATATATATTATCCATCCTATGTTGGACATATATTGCATTTAGCATTTAGTGTACAGCATTTTGACACCCATTTTACGTTTATTTGGAGTTCTCTAGTTATCTTATGAATAATTACTGAATATTCGATTTATAAATTTCAACTGGAAAAACCATTGAATTGTTTATGCATATTTATACCCTTCAGATATACAACTCTTCATCAGACAAACTGGTTCCCGTCTGGGCTTGGCAGACTGGCTATCAGGACTATACACGACAAGCTATATCTGACTTAGGAAACAGAACTGCGAGTTTCAAGGCATTGGCCATCACAGGATATTTTGGATGTGACGGAATAGCCGGAAAACATGTTTGTATTTTTTCTAAAAAGAACAGTTCAGTGGAACGATACAATTGGAACGTATCAATATTCAATTGTTTTGTTGATGTTTTGTAACACACATACACAGAGAGAGAGAGAGAGAGAGAGAGAGAGAGAGAGAGAGAGAGAGAGAGAGAGAGAGAGAGAGAGAGAGAGAGAGAGAGAGAGAGATTAAACCCGTATAATTCTGAAGAGCCAACATTTGTGTATTTTCTGTAATATGACGAACTTACAAATTGCGTTAGATTTGGGGTAACACTTTTAAAGTAATACAATGGATGGTATTTTCAGGTGATGAATTATTTCACATTATGATCATTAGACTTTTCTGAAAACAAAAACACCTGTAGGTTCTACTAAAGTCCAGGTAATATATTTTTTTTCTTTTGTATTTATTATTGTTTTACATCACACCAATGATTTTCACTTATAAGTTTTAAGTGAAGTACCACACATTCTGACTTATACTACGGACTGACGACAATGCAGTGAGGGGTTCTATTAAGGGTACGCGTGACACAGGACATCGGTATGAATTCTCACCCGAAAGACCCGAAACTTCCACTTTGTATACATCAACCTAGTACCTAGTATTTCGGCACCAGCTTATAATCTTATAAAAATAAATATTTCGCACTGATAACACCATTTAAATTCTAAATTCTTCAAAAGTCAATATAGTCATCTTTTTACAGTGGTTACTCTTAGAGGGATTTGTGTATGCATTTAGATTTATTATTTGGCATTGTATGATACCGCTTTCCCTAGAAAATCTATTTCAAATTGGAGCTCAACTGATGAAGTCTAATTGACAGAAACGATCATTTTGAGCAATATAACAGTCATTAACATTTGTTGACGCGGTAATGGGGATCGAACCCGGAACTTCCGCTTGCGAGTCGAACGCTATGCCACTAGACCAGCGCAAGCAGTTTCGATGTATTTAAACATGTCGTAACAATGTTTTCAAAAGTCAATAAATTTCTTTTCGATAATAACCATTGTATGTCTTTTGAGGACACGTGTCATAAATAAGCAATTAGAATGAAATATACAGTAATATGCATGTTTATCAAATGTACTAGATGTATATTTTTATATATGTCTTAACACGTGCATTTACTGATTCCAGGAGAGATAAATTGCTTTCAAATTCGTTTTACAATATCAAGAGAGAGAGAGGTAGAACAACGATTGTTTGATTCCTGAAGGACACCTGGTCTATTCCGTTTGGGGTTCGCAATTGTTCATATTAAGACCATTTGTATATCTAATTTGTTGTATTCTAATGAATTATCCATTGGTATTGCGTCATTTTTACGTTACTGATCTGTTTTCAGAAGGAGCAATTCCCTAATATGACTTTCGCGGAAGGATTTCAATATTGCAAAAATGATATGCCAAACATTGAAAGTTCATACAGACATTATATGCAAGTTGCAAAGGTCAGTATATGTTTAAAACGTATCAAAGTCTTATAGATTGTAGTTAGTAATAAAATTGTTTCTTTAAACTAAATCATTGTTTAACCGGGTAGGCCTCCGTATTCAAGGGTGCATTTAATATTTTCTTATTCCCTATCCGTTTTATTTACTGATCAAGACCCACGGTCTAAAATTACTAATGTACGAGGGAGGCCCAGGAATCGTGGAAACTGGAGCTATAGCACACGGAGTGAGTCATGATGACGTCACGTACCAGGCAATATCATTCAATCGTCATGAGTTAATGGAACATGCCGTAACGGATGTATTAGAAGCGTGGAGTAAAATAGTGAATAGCGACACATCCAACACGCAACCTGGTAAGACATATATTGCATTGTTTTCAATTATTGTGTTAGCCGCTATATCCAAACTTGTAATACAAGTAATCTGAGGTTATTTATGTGTCAATACATGTCCCTCGCCTGTGAAACTATCATTAAATGAATACTGAGCAATTTCAAGACTTTAACAAAAGTTTTATCAAAAAATATAACCAGATGATTAGTGGAATTTGCACAAACGTAGACAAAACCTGGTGTCATCTGTATGGGACCTAATTTGTGCACACTTGACACGATAAGAAATTAAAATGTAGCAGCACATAATATGGTGATTATATACCAGTTCAGGTTATGAAAGAGCTATGCTACGTTAGCAAGTATCGGATACTGTACACTGAAAATTTTCGCTCAAGTTTAATTTTCTCCATTTTCGATATCGCACGAGAAGTTAAACTGTCAAGCTAAATCATTGAAACACGGACACATGGCATGGCCATCCATTGGACTATGATTATGTAGGGGAAATTTAAGACGGGTTCATTATATTATCTGTCTAAGAAGGACAAAAAATAACCGGGCAAAATGGTAATTTTATTCATTTTTAGACTAATTATTGTGATACAATATTTCTCTTCATATACACCACATTGCACCTTCGCTACACTGTCTTATCCAAACCGAAAATTGAGGTGCTGCTGTGTATCTATCGGATCAATTAATATTATACTTGTATTTAAGGGTAGGGGTTTTGTCCATTCGAAAAATGTTGATTTTATTGTAAATTTTATCTTTGATATGATTTTAGATTGGTATAATGTAAACTGTCATTTATGTTACAGGTGGTCTCTTTAATTACTTTTCCTCCTGTGGTCTTCCTTCCAAATATGGCAGCTGGGGAATGATCGAATACACTGGACAAAATTTATCGTCTGTTCCGAAGTACAGAGCTGTTCAAAAGTTTATCTCTAGACATTGTGGGA
This sequence comes from Atrina japonica, assembly GCA_030159075.1. Lineage (NCBI taxonomy): Eukaryota > Metazoa > Mollusca > Bivalvia > Pterioida > Pinnidae > Atrina > Atrina japonica. The sequence goes on along the minus strand of BROG01000323.1, from coordinate 499,413 downwards.
ATGATTTTCTTGATGTCAAATGTTCTTTCCTGAGATCTGGTGACCATGTGTTTGGATGTTTTCAACAACAGGTTCACCCAAGATGCGGGGTGACCGATGATAATGGTGAAACCATAGATGTAGGTATCTAAGTTACAACAGTAATAAAAAAATTCATAATGATTATTAAAAGAGCATTAGCTGTATTTTTTTCATATGTTCCCCCTTGTTTACTACTTAAATTTTTATACAATAACAAAAAAAAAAAACCAACCTTTTTTTACAATGTATCAGATGAAACCAGGATGCACCTCAGGACAGTACACTGCAAACTTTCTCACAAAAATCAACTGAAGTATCAGCGGGGCTCGATCCGGCGCTGGCTAAAGGTGACAGGCATTATGGTTTAAAGCATGATGCTCTGACCACTTAGCCACGGAGACTCATGGTGATGATGATGATGATGATGATGGTGATGATGATGATGATGATGATGATGGTGGTGGTGGTGGAGGTGGTGATGATGATGTCATCCAAGATGATGATGGTGGTGATGATGTCATCGATGATGATGATGATGATGATGATGATGAACGCCTTCTGTATGTTATCTTATGCGTTAATTCCCTTCTAGTGATTTTTCATTCATATTTGTATATCATGTTTGTTTTAGTTCTTTCCAGCTTTGCATATGAATGGTTCAATTGCTGTACTAGACGGATTCAATCCACTGCAAAATGCTTTGTTTATACGATCTGTAGACGAATTGGCGATCAACCACTATTATGTCTATGACATCCGACTCCACAGAACGTCAATGTAAGATTCTTTGATTCAAATTTCGCAAAAATATCTTAGACTAATGTTTTATTTTCTCAACACTCAATATAAACTATACTTATTGTATAACGATTGGCAAGTTAATGCAACTCCTGTACATGTCTCTCTCTGTGTCGTGAGGTATCGCTTACTATTTAAGGAAATCAGAATACCCGGAGAAAAATAACGTGTCAGACCTAGACTCTCGTACTTTCTCACATTGTTCCGTATCCAATCCGAGGAAAGGAATTCGCTTACCACTCCGCTTCTCGGACACACATTATTTCTATTGTCAATAAAATGCTTACTTATCATATGTTACCCGGACAGGACAGTTATATGGTTAGAAACAATTTTGGAATGCTTTGTTGCAGTGGAAATAATCCTGTAATATATGATGATCGGGACATCTAATTCCAAAATTCAAAATTTGACTTCAGTATAAGATAACTATGTAATCATAGGACCAGTTGTCAAATTATTTGTGTTACTCTTTAGATTTAGCGCTTTGAATATACATTGTATGTAAAATTATTTGAGCATTTGCGGTCATGTTCACTCGCAATTATAGCTGACATAGAACTTAACGCATTAATGTTGTTGATTGAGAATCGTTTCAATCAATTGTGCGCTTTTCCATTGTTGGTGATTAAATATAAAAAAAAATCTCAGATACCAAAGTATAAATCAACAGAATGTCCAGGACACAGATACAAATCCGGTAAAAATGGACAAACACGGACCTCTGGAAACCATGGTGCCATGGAGGAGTAAGCATCCCCTGTCGACCGGTCACACCCGCCGTGAGTCCACAGTCAAGTCCAATGAAATACGTGAGGAGTGTATCCTTGTCACAATTGGTACAGACTTCTCAACAACCGCCAATGAAATGGCAACTCAACATTTCACTTAGTGATACAGAGTAATCGCAAACAAGACTATTATACCGAACGTAAAATTTGCGGAAGTTCACATATGCCTAGAAACATAGTATATCTGCAGCCCAAGTAGATGCAAATCCTATAGCAATCTGCTTTGACGATTTAAAAAATGAAAGGATATCTTCAAAGTTTCGAATAAGTATGAAGATATAATAAAAAGTGTGTCAGTTCCCATCTTTTAAAAAATTATGAACGAATTATTTTGGATGAATGTCATTTTTTTATCAATGTCTTCCAGGTTAAAAGGTATGGATTACCATGCAAAACTCGCAGACAGGGAAGTTATTCGAAGAATGACCAATGGCATTTATCCATTCGGTGGGCTTAACTCATGTTTTTAAAGATTTAGTGCGTGGGAAGTAATATATATTCCGACAAATTAAATTAACGTTTTCATTTATTTACAAATAAAAGAATTTAATCTTGTTTATACCGCATGTCTATATACTCGTTTTTGCATTATAATCAGAACAACAAGATACCAGATTCTGCTAATGTCAAACTTGTTTCAAAGTGACGTCATTAATGGACGATTGTTGATTGTTATAATGTATTATGTCATTACAGTTTTCCAATATTGTTTCACTTATGCGTTTACGTCTTCGGTTACAGAAGATGTATCACAAATTATCTAGTCGATATTCGAGTAGACTTACTAAGATGCATTTGCAGTCAATATCTGTTAACGTCAAATGCCTGACTGTTAGGTGACACGCTTGGTATTTTCACATCAATGACTACTTCTTTTCAAGATATTGGTACGACCGAGAAATACAAATCGAACTTCACACATGCAAAGGTAATATTCTGTCCTACTAGGTCAATGCTAGCAGTCAGTGGTTGTTGAAATTATAAACAGTATATTAATTGATATACTTAAATGTTTTAATTCACACACACACACACACACACACACACACACACACACACACACACACACACACATATATATATAATTTTCATTTACTGTAAGAGTAGGAAGACCCGTACACATTTAGAACTATATTAATTTCGTCCCTACTCATCATATTACCCGAGGTTATATTTGTGTTTTCTTTCTATGCAAAAAGTCATTTAAATTCCAAATTATTCAATCATCAAGTAGACTCATTCAGTTTCTATTTATATTTGTTATTGAATTTCAAATTTATCACCAAGTTTCACAAACTGAGTTGTCTAGACTTGCTCTGCATATCTAAATCGAATTATAAAACAAGAATGTCTGCAATATGAAGTACTGACAAATAGTCTGAATTACTTCCCTTTATATACATGATGCACGCAGTTTTCTATGATTGTGTTAGTGCAAATTTATTTCGGTGTGGGTATAAATATGAGAATTAAGTTCTTATGACTCAATGTTTATTTTGGTACTTAACGCGTAACTTATCATATCAAAGTAAAAATACCTGTTGTGGATATTTCTAGATTTGTGGTTTTTGTGTTGACTGTTTTAATCATGACTCCCTTCCAACCAGAACCCCCACTAGAATACCCCCGCCCGCACACACACACACACACACACACACACACACACACACACACACACACACACACACACACACACACACACACACACACGCACGCACGCACGCACGCACGCACGCGTGCACATGACGGGAAAAAGAAAATGGAGAAAAAAATAAACAGACACAACACTTAGATAAGACGATTGAAACTAAAATTATAACCAATTGAAGCAATTCAAAAGAAGCAAAGAAAACGAAAACAAAAACAAAGCAAAAGAAACAAATGAAAACAAACAAACAAAAACTCCAAAAAACAAAACAAACAAAAAATTGTTTTTTAAGTTTCGAAGTGTAATATTATATTGTAGCTTCGGTCTTATCAAAACCAACCATCCATGGTCATGGTATTTCAGCCTCACTCTAATTACACCAGCTATCTAACAATTCTCGCTTAGTGCACCCGGAGAAGGGACAGCCAAGTGTGAGAAAATCAAGATTTGAACCAGGATGTTCTTCCACTGCAAGATTTAAGTCGAATAATTATTATTATTATTATTATTATTATTATTATTATTATTGACCGTTGACAATGCCTCACGTTTATGAGGATGTCGCCATGCAGTTTCAAGTGAAATGCCACATATAATGACCAAAATTACGGGCTTTCACCACTGTAGTAAGGAATATTTTAAGCGTGGTCCATGTCGTTACATGGTATTTCGATTTGTGCGGTTTCACCTGAAGGAACAAATATTTAAAATCTAATGCACAGAGCCTGTCGAAACACTTCTTTTCACTTTATAAAGAAAATCATTGAAGAGTATAAATTGTGGAAGTAAGAGGCACTCCATAATTCACTCATATAAAAGATTTGGGCTTTGTCTGGTTTAAAATATCCACATGCAGATCCTACCTATTACTTTGAGTATTTTACCGAAATATTTTTTTATTACTTCCACAACCCCTTGCAAAGTTAATTGTCTATGATTTACAGACTGTGTAGACACATTTTACAGTAAAATACACATGCCAAATAATTACGTTTGATACTAAAGAATGATTGCTGACGTATTCGCGTATCTTGTTACAAACGTTTTGTTGAACTTGTTTAAATCCCCAAACTAAATATTCCGTCCGAATACACGGTTCATTGGATAGCATTATAGTAAATATAAATGTTAAGTAAATAATACTATTCATGTCTTACTACATAATACGGTTACTCAAATGAAATCTCATTGTTCATAGCTAAGATGTACAACAATTTTCAAACTGTAAAGATATGGAAGTTTGCCAAATTGAATTTGACCTCTTGAGGTCAAGAAGACTATCAATACACACAGATACTTAGTCTAACAGCATTGTGTTTTTGGTGTTGGTAGATTTGTATATATCCATTACGAGTGGTTTGAATTCGAAACTACGGTTTAAAAACAGAACATAGCAGAAATTTTCTCTGGCAATACATTTAACCACTGCAAAATTGCGGAGAGGGAATCGAAGATTACAGTATCGATAGAATGTTTTATTAACGCAGACATTATGTAGACCAAACATAGGAGATTGATTCCTCACAAATCTTTCATCTTAAACTTGTGAATTGTCTGTTTGTAACTGACAAAGAGCCACCATGGGGAATGGTTTGTGTGTGGAGTCTGGCAGTTCCATGACTGTGTTTGATTGGTAAGTTTTACCGAGTATACAGTAATTGAAGATAGATAGATAAATGGTTAGTTGAATGGAAGAGACAAGAAAGAAGGAAGAATGGATGGACGTATAGACGGACAGATAGATGTGTGAATCGTAAGATAGAGAAAGGTTTGAATAGATGTGCAGATAGATTGACAAACAGTAAATACAAAGAGAGACCGATAAATGTATCTTTATTATTGTAAAATTATATTTGTGGGTCAGTTTCTGCTGCTGACAATTTAAGAGAGAGAGAGAGAGAGAGAGAGAGAGAGAGAGAGAGAGAGAGAGAGAGAGAGAGAGAGAGAGATTTGTTGATATACTAAAGCTGCAATCGATTATATCGTCGTCAGTATGCTGCACGCTGTGCACGTTGATACAAAAACGGGAACCTTAACTTACTTAAAGTTCCTGTTGCCATGGGAATAATGCATTAATTAATGCGATAGAAATATTTATTTATGTCTTGAGTTTCAGCAGACGTCAAACTCGGTCAACATCAATCTGAATTTTATGATACAATGACTTACTTATCTATCTATCTATCTCTCTATCTCTCTCTTTCTCTCTCTCTCTTTCTCTCTCTGTATATATATATATATATATATATATATATATATATATATATATATATATATATATATATATATATATATATATATATATATATATATCACAAATACATAAACATATTTATCCCGTCTTATATTCGACCTAATTTACTATAATCTCATAGATGACAATTATTTAGCTTGAAAATATCGCATTTATTTTAAATTTTATATATGAAATATTTATATAACAATCTTACGATCATAGTGTTATAAGACTTAATTCTGTATATTCTTACTAGCAAGCTAAAATATTTATTTTGATATCATGTTTCTGACATTTGAACTAAATAGAAAATTATTTACAACGATCCCTAATGAATTGCAAAATTCAATTCGACACCCACAAAATGCAAACACGTAATTAACAAAACATTTTTTATATGTACACATATTTAGTAGTCGTTTACATTTAACATCGATTTGAATTGTAAAATCCAATCCATTGATGGAGTTAAGATGTTGAATGTCGTATGTGTTGGTAGGTGGTATGGCAATTACCAGAAAATCTTGGTTTTATTTTTTTACTTTTCAGACAGTCCCAGAATTATGAAACGAATTGTTCATATATCAGCATATTTGTTAATTTTGTAAATTGTCTGTAATTGAGTAATAGCAAAATCTTCCCGACACGAAAAATTCTTCTCTACAAGAAAACACAACAAATCCATATATATCAACTTTTATTGTTACACAATCTTTGTTATTTGTCCTGTATCTCTTCGTCAATATATTACAGGTTGGACCATCTTATGGGCTCCATCCAATCAAGAGCAGGTTTGAAGTCGGTACAAGATGATGATTTCATAGATCGCTTAAGCCACCATTATACAGTCCTCATGCTTCTCGTATTGACACTCGTTCTCAGCACAAGCCAGTTTGTTGGGGAGCCAATTCAGTGTTGGTGTCCAGCGGACTTCACGTACAGTCGGGTGGATTACACGAACTTTGTTTGCTGGGTCTCTAACACTTATTTCATTCCCATGCATGAACAGATCCCGGCACCAATACATGACCGACAGTCTGAGGAACTGACCTATTACCAGTGGGTCCCATTGATTCTTCTCACACTTGCAGGATTTTTCAAAATACCCAGGTTGTTCTGGAAAAGTTTGGTGTCTTCCAGTGGATTGAGTATGGACAAACTAGGCGTGTTGGCAAGAGAAACGCAAATATTGTCACCGGAAGATCGCGAGAAAAGATTGAAGCACATTGTGAAGTACATTGACCAGTGGTTAGGAGGTTGTCAGCAACACCGAGCCGGGTTGTTTGTAAGGATTCGCGAAAAACTTTATCAAACAGTGTTTTGTTGTGTATGTGGACGGCACAATGGAAACTATTTAATTATTTGTGTTTTGTTTATAAAAGTACTTTATTTGGTAAACACGATTGCCCAATTGTTTTTAATGAACGTGTTCCTCGGAGGTGACTACAATGTTTACGGGTTCGAGGTTCTAGATGCACTTTATCACGGAGAAGACTGGGTCACATCCCCACGCTTCCCACGTGTGACATTATGCGACTTTGAAATCCGACAGTTAACAAACATACAGAGATGGACTTTACAATGTGTGTTACCAATCAATTTATTTAACGAGAAGTTTTTCATATTTTTGTGGTTCTGGTTTGTTTTTCTGGCCACTCTCCAGACATTTAGTCTTTTAGCTAATACCTACGCATACATGTTCCCAAGTCATAAGTTATCCTACGTCAAGAAATATCTCCTGTTAAACAACTTTTACAGCCGTAGACAGAAAACACGAAAAGGCAAAGAAAAGGAAGCACAGGTCTTTGACCCCGATGAAAAAGACAGAAAAATCGTCCAAAGTTTCGCAGAGGACTATTTAAAACAAGATGGCTGCTATGTTTTGCGCGTCTTTAGTAACAATGCTACTGATACTATAACATCAGAAATAATCCGATATTTGTTTATCGGATATAAAGAAAGGTTTGATATAGAAGACGAAATAGATGCTTAAGAAAGCGCATACATTTCATCAGATCAACGATGCATATAGTATTCCTGTATGAACCAGTACCTGCAATGTGACCCCCTTTTACATTTTTTATGATCTTCATTCTATGAATAAATAATGACAATGTTTATCTTTGTAAAGTTTTTAGGAATCAGCAGCTATGCATATTTGTTTCTGAATGGCTGAAAATTTGACATAAAATGAAATAAATTTTTAATTCAGGGATTTTCTACCTTACCGTAGGTGCGAAATAAGCCCAAAATAATTCAAAAGAATTACATTCACCACCCATACAATTTGTAGTCGAAGTCAAATGGCAATGAATTTGAAAATAATTTTGTATTTTCAAACAGTTTTGTGTATTTTTAATTTTCAAATTTCAATAAAGAATTCCAAATTCAAAAGGTCCAGGCCCAATTCCCAAAAAGAGTGTGGAAGATTCTTGTTAAATCAGACAATAATTCAAGATAATTAACTTGATAGCCCTAAATTAAGTTTTATCTGTTTCAGTTATGTAACTACAGCAATATTACGCAGTAACATAAATATAAACTATAGATGTGTGTGCGCGAATGTAACGAAGGATGTGTCCAACTCTCAATAATATTTGTAATATGTACAAAGTATTGATTATATTAAAACAAACAAATGTATATTGACATGTTTATTTCAAATTTCTACCTCGAAAATCGACGTATCTGTGGGGCTCTAAGACACCAAAGCAGTAAATACACAAGCTGAAATCATTTTATCATTTTGAGATGAAGACAAGAACATGTATGCTGTAACTCGACATGTTTGTCTATTTATTACAATCATTCAATTAAAGATATCGGTAACAAGTATTTTCACATCTGGAGAAAACCTAAAAGATATGCAAAATACAGACACTGCTCATACTGTGCATGCCACACACGTTAGGTATTTTCATTTTTTTGACGGGGAAATAATAAAATTGAGTCAATGTTTTGATGTGAACGAAAAACAAATGACGTATTTTCTAGCCAAGCAACCGTTTTACAAACACCTGATATGAAATATAAGTTGAACTCGTGAATTTGTTTCACTTGATTCAAATATTGTCTGTGCTCACACCTTGTACAGACGTATCTACCAATTTGCCGTGTGGGAATTTCTTTGTCTACACCCTAGGCTTACAAAGCAGCACGCTGTAAACCGGAAGTTGACAAAATCTCTTAACTTTGTTTATAATGTTAAACTTGCCAATTGTCATTTTGATTTAATTATGCAAAGTTTGAATTGACATCTTGACAATACAGCAAATTATATATTTGTACTTGTTACATAATGATTTATTGTAAGAACTACTTTTGTTTTGCGTAGTGACGCTGAATTGCGCATCACAGCAAGACAAATTATTACGCCATTCATAATATGTTCAAATGTCAAGGGGAATAAAAATAGTCGGAGGTTTTGGACTGGACAATGAATAATTTTGTCTCTTGAGTAAGGATTTTATTGTATTGCCAACAAAGGGATTCATATTCTATAAATCTAGACTGGTAGACATATTCAGCTAAACATTACCCCGTGGTCACCTGTTCCATATTCAATTTGGTTAACCACTGAGAGCTTCCGTTTCTTGAATATTAAACGGACACTTTCCCCATAAACATTGTAGGAAACTAAACTTATGTGAAAGTTTATGATATTAATATGTTTCATCGATAAAATATATTAATGTTCGTATTATAACGCCTATCCCGATCATGACACCTATTCTTCATGTAACTCTAGCAGGTTCTTAGCATTATTCATGGATTTTTTGTATACGTGTTGAAATGATTCCTTGATATTGTAACAAATAAATATTGAATTGTAGATACACAGCTGATAGAGCCAAAGCTCTCGTAGAGCATTTCGTTAGAAATTCCCATACGATTGCTTTTTGACATAAAACAACTCCTGATCTAATTAGATATTCAAAGAAACTTGATATTTGATTCCATTCATGCAGAACTATTACTCAATATCATGGTATAATATAATAAAAATCGTCAAGGTGGAATTGGTACAATTTTAATATCTGCTATTCTAACATAAATATATGAATAATGCATACATGTCTACAAATCAGTTTGTTTCATTGTTTGCTGATGTTACTAGTACTGGTGCCAGTTTTAGAATTTTCTGATGGCAACCAGGTTTTAATTGGAATATGAAAATCCATATTATATATACCCAGGGTACAAAAAAACATGCTCACACATGTAAACTGGATAATTTTCCCACATAAGTCAGTTTAAGGTGAAAAGGTCAAGTGAGTATCGGCACTCGCAAACTAGAGAGAAAGTACACCAAGACGACATCTATTTAGTTACGAAGGCTCCATCTTGTCATCTTTGACACGCCTAACCGGAAAACTGAAAATAAGAGAAACAGGGATGGTAGGATAAAGCATGCAACCACTGTTATCGCGCCATCGCACTCATTGTCATTTTTAAAACATGGCGCCACCATTACCACTTTAACGTCGCAGCATCTTATCATTGCACCGTCGCCCTAAAAGTGAAATTTACGATTATGCAATACTGACACTATCCGGATTCCATATAGCTATGGTTCCGTGAGAAACCGTCAAAATTAATACTGAATAATTTATGCCACACTCAACAATAAAATGGCGGTCAGTTAAATAATGTGGAGGAGAGAAACTGGTAACAGTGTACCAGGGGAGAAAATATCGGCCTTCCGGGAATAACTGGCAAAATGAACTAAATAGGTTTTTCCAGTGGTGATCGACGCCCACGTCAACTAGAAGTATATATATATATATATATATATATATATATATATATATATATATATATATATATATATATATATATATATATATATATATATATATATATATATATATATATATATATATATATATATATATATATATATATACTGTAAGTTCATCTCATTTCATGACTAATTGTAGCATGCAACTATCTGAGCCAAAATAATCCGACATTTATAAACACTTCAAACTGAAGCCGACATCTAAGTCATTTTTATTTGAAATATTCATAATCTCTGCCAGGATATATTTATGCTTGAAAGTTTTGGCAATAATATGTGATAGGTATATAAACATTTCGGGAAGAAAAGTTATAAAATCCTGTAAGACTAAATAAATGTATTGAAAGATGGTGCTGAAAGACTGATATTGTGTAAAGACAGATAAGAATACCAAATATATTTCTAATTCAATATTATCTATCTATTATCTATTATCATATAACAAAAATGCATTACATGTAACCTGACAAGGTTGTAGCTATTGTGTCAAACAATAAACATCTGTACCGAAGTATGGATGTAACGAAATATTAATGTAATAAGGTAAAATGTCACAAAATATGAATGTAAAGGGGTATGGGTGTGACGAGGTATGAATATAACGAAATATAAATGTAATGAGATATGAATGTAACGAAATATGAACGTAGCGAGATATGAATGTAACAAAATATGAATGTAACGAGATATGAATGTAACGAAATATGAAAGTAACGCAGTATGAATGTATCGACGTTTTAATGTAACGAGGTATGAATATAACCAAATATGAATGAAACGAGGTACCAATGTAACAAGGTAAGAATATACCGAAATATGAATGTAATGAAGTATGAATGTAACAAAATATGAATGTAACGAAGAATGAATGTAATGAGGTATAAATAAAACGAGGTATAGATGTATCGAGGCATGAATATAACGAAATATAAATGTAACGAGATATGAATGTAACGAAATATGAATGTAACGAGGTATGAATGTAACGAATCATGAATGTAACAAAGTATTAACAAGGTATGAATACAGCGAAATATCAATGCAACGAAGTATCAAATATAACTAAGTGTAAATGTATGTAAATCTGAATATAAAGAGGTACGATTGTAAAAATGTATGGAGGTCACGAAGTATGATGGGAACGAGGTATGAATATAACGAAATGTGAATATAACGAAGTATGAATGTAACAAAATAAGAATAAAACGAAGAATAAATGTAATGAGGTATACATAAAAAGAGGTATGAATGTAACGAGGTATAAATCTATCGAACTATGAATGTAACGAGGTATGTATGTGACAAGGTATAAATGTAATGGTTATTGATGTAACGAAGTATGTATGTGACAAGGTATAAATGTAATGGTTATTGATGTAACGAAGTATGAATGTAACGAAGAATGAATGTAACAAATAATGAATGCAATGTAGTATTAATGTAACGAAGTATGAATGTAACTAAATATATATGTAACAGGGAATGAATGTGACAAGGTATGGAGGTAACGAGGTATGAATGTAACGACGTATGAATATAACGAAGTATAAATGTAAAGAGGTATGAATATAACGGTGTATGAGTGTAACGAAGCATGAATGCAACAGGATATAAATGAGTGTAATGAAGTATGAATGTAACAAGGTATGGATGTGACAAGGTATGGATGTAACGAGGAATGAATGAAGTGAGATATAACTGTAACGAGGTATGAATGTGACAAAGTATTAATGTAATGAGGTATGAATGTAACGAGGTATGAGTGTAACGAACTACGAATGTGACAAGGTATTAATGTAACGAGGTATGAATGTATCGAAGTATGAATGTAACGAGGTATGAATCTAAAGAGGTATAGATGCAACGAAATATGAATGTAACAGGATATGAATGAGAAAAGGTAACTATGTAACAAAATATTAATGTAACGAGGTATGGATGTAAGGAGGTATGAATGTAACGAAGTATGCGTGTAATTAGATATGAATTTGACAAGGTATGACTGTAACGACATATTAATGTAATGAGATATGAATGGAAGGCTGTATGAATGTAACAAGGTATGTATGTGACAAGGTATGAATTAAGTGAAGTATGAATGTAACGAGGTATGAATGTAACGAAGTATGAATATAATGAGGTATATATGTGACGAGGTATGGATATAACGAGGTATGAATGTAACGGGTTTTAATGTATTGAGGTATGAGTGTAACGAAGTACGAATGTAACGAGTCCTGAATGTACCGAAGTATGAATATAACGAGGTATGAGTGTAACGAAGTATGAACTTTACAGGGTATGAATGTGACAAAGTATGAATGTAACGAAATATAAATGTAACGAGGAATGGATGGAAGGAGGTATGAATGTAACGAGGTATGTATGTGACAATTCAATATATAACGGACCCCACCCCCCCACCTTTAGCTGCCTATATACTGAAACGGAGCTTCTATCCCGCTATCGGCCAGTTTTTAGCGAAGGAGGAGAGAACCCGGTTACAAATTACAAGGGAAGAGACCACCGGCTTCCCGCAGCTTAATTCCAGTGGGACCCCTCACTTGACGTCCATATAGGCCTATAAGCCCCTCATCTATAGCAGGCGACGCCTGCGTATCAGTAACAAAAACCTGGACGACACGTTAACAACATCGATACTATCGCAAATACTTGTAACCAATTTTTCACAAAAAATAGTCCCTATATTTATAGCCGTTTTTAAAAAGAATTTTTGCCTCAAATAGTATTTTATTCTATTTAAAAAACTAAAGATATATGCAAAAAAGCAAATAGCTTATAAAGAGCCTTGAAATATAGATTGAATTAAAATATTTTACAAGAATTTTGTAAAATCGAGACGTTGACGGAGATTGATCGAGAGTGCAAGAAACGACAACACTTTGTAAGAGATTGCTTCGGATATTAAAATGGAAAGGGAGATAACTTGAAAAAAAAATTTTCTCCCCACTTACTTCCGTCTGTCACGCTGTGTGGTCTGCAACAGCTACCATTCTTCTTATGATTTATGACTATAACAGTTTCTCAACTTAATTTATGTTTACAACAGTTTCTCAACTTTTCATAATAAAATTTTATAAATTATGAAACGAATTTTACATTATGAAGAGTGTTTCAAATTTAAGCAAGATTTACAGGAGGAAAACCAGTAAATCTTGTTTGCTATCACAACGTTCATTGTTCATCGATATGCACTTTAGGTACATTTTATTTTGGAACAAAAGTTGTATAACGTTCTAACAAAGAAAATCAATTTATGTGTAGTTCATTAAACAGGAAAAATCAATTTATGTGTAGTTCATTAAAAGGCAATAAGCAAATGTAAAGAAAGAATCTATGTAGAAATTATTCCTAAGAGTTTGAAAGATGATATTCTCCGTGTGTGGCAGTTTACGTATGTTATGGTGTCAATCTTTAAATTTTTCTTATTCTTTGAAATGATATAAGTTGGGGGTGTATGTATGCGATATTTTATTACTAAGCGTCTCGTTGACAAAGATTTCGATTTGATCGAGGTCTTACCGTTGGTGAACGGGTTGGTTGGGTGAATGTACTAAAAATCGAACACAGTCCTGGCTGACAAGTTGGCAACCATTTTCGTTTTGAGTAAAAAGCATAATTATTCATTTAGACAGTTTATCATTTAATGTTATGATCAGTTATAAAGCCATCTTTGATGGTTCAGTTTGTGTGTGTGTGTTCTCCTGGCAATTGCAAGCTCCTGTAAAATGCATCACCCGCCATACACTGATTCGAGCGTGACAAAGGCTCCTAATGCAACGATAGATTAAGAAGCCTGACATATGCTATCCTGAAGCAAGTACTACAGTAAACCTACTTTATTAGATGAAATAATTATTATCCAATGCACGCAAGGTTCTCTGTGACCGAGTGCACGTCATTAGTGCATCGTGTTTTATTTTAAACACTAAGTATCTCGCCTATGGTCAATCTACTTAAAAAAGCTATCTCTAATCGCTCCGGTTTCCTAAAATGTTGCCTATAGATAGTCTACCCGACATATAAGAACAAAGTTGCGGTGAGATCGGTTTTTATTAGATTGACCTGTGGTCAGTATAGCTCTAGTCTCAATCCCTGTCCGGAACTCTAACCTAACCTGAATAAGTCAGGCACGTCATTTTTTGCCAAATTATGTGACTAAAATGGTATGGTATTTTTGAAAACCAACACTAAAAGTGTAATCCGATGGTAAAGGTCGTTTGTTTTGCAAATTCTCATCCTCCCAAGACAAGGTTTTCTGACCCACGTCATTCCTCAAACATCTTGACAATTGCATTTCATATTTGGCGGTCACTGGTGGCGACATATAGCGCCGATCTAAAATTTCACTTGGATTGACCCGACACTGTCCCCTGAATTTAGCCAATGAAAAGACTCTAGGCATAGCCTGCACGCCGAATTATTTTATGTTTACATACTTTCCCTTCTGCCATGTGGTCAACGCATGGTCGATTGTTAGACAAGTTCTGATTGGCTCATGAAACGGTATACGCAGCGAATGGAAATCAACGCCGCAAAGTCACACTATACAGGCTAAATCTATCAAGGAGTGGATCAGAAAAACTTGACTTGGGAAGAGATCAAGTCCCAGGCACCAAATTTGTGAATTCAGTAGCCATGTGTTTGTTTTGTTGCTGTTTTACACGACGCCAAATTATTTCACTTATATGGGGAATTATGTCGCAAGCTTTAGGTGAAGTGTCAAACTTTTTACCTAAGCTATGGACTGATATGTAAAGGTGGAACAAGGTGAATCTCTGTTTCTTTCTCAAATGTCATGCATTAGGAAATTAAGGTGGATGTGGTACCTTCTGTGCCCCTTTCGAATTCTCTTTTAAATGGAACATAGTCTTCATAGCAATTGAATGATTTAAGTTTTTAACGTTGTTTTACGTTTCACTCAACAAGTTTTCAATCAAGTTAACTTTTTAATGGGTTGAAAATAGAACCCGGTTACAATGTATCCGGTAAGAGATCACCGGCCTTCGGCAAGTAAACTGGCACACTTTCTTAAAAAATCGGTCAAGATTCCAGTGAAACACGAGCCCGACCCGAATAGAAACTATAACGATATTAATAAAGATTGCGATCTATATTGGCGAACATGAGGCTGAAAAGTTCAAACAAAAATGAAAAATTAAACAAACTAAACCGAAATATAAACAAAAGTAGAAAGAAACGAGCAATTATAAGAAAAAATAAATTTTGAAACTAAAATTTTAGTACAAAACGAGAGAGAGAGAGAGAGAGAGAGAGAGAGAGAGAGAGAGAGAGAGAGAGAGAGAGAGAGAGAGAGAGAGAGAGAGAGAGAGAGAGAGAGAGAGAGAGCGCAATAAGTTAATTAAAGAAGCGTCATGCTTTATTTGCCGGGAGTCGTACTAAAATAAATACATGTCGGTCATTCACTTTTGGTAAAAGCATTGGCCAATCAAAATGTGATAACACAAGATAGAAGATTACCATTTTATACGTCTAGTTTCTTCAAAACCTTAGATCCTCCACCGCTTTCGAAGTTTGTGTATGTAAGCTATATATTTACACGAGCTTTTTTACATTGAACATGTTATATACAAACTTGTTGTAGGTTTAGTTTATCGATAGGAGTTGTGTCAGAGTTTGAGTGCTTGTAAATAATGTATACAATGGACTGCTAATTTTGTTACACGCAAATCTTCCCTGTAAGTAAATCGAATATATACGTCTTCTGTGAAGGGCTAATGTAGGTCACTTACAACGTTCATTATTGTTCTAATACAAGCTACAGAACTCGACTTCTTCATTTAAAAGGATTTTGTTTTGTTTTTGTCAATATCATTTAGCATCCTCTTATATCTTGACTCCATCTTCCAGTTTCAACATCTTTAACCCGTACGTTATGTACTTTACCCTTCTACCCTCTGAGGATCTTACTGGTATACCCTTTCTATTGTTTCAGACCAGTTTATTTGCCATGTAGGGTGGAAAGAAATTTTAACCTGTCTGGTAAGTCTGGTTGTCCAATAAGGAGGCTTCTCCAGATTCTTTCCACGAGGGTTAAGATCTCCCTGTCCACATTCACTATAGCCATATTTTGATTTTTTTTTCCTCACACACTTTGGACGATAGCTAAACCGAAACCAGTCAGACATTTTACACTTCTGGAATATTGGTCTAACACATTCCAATAAAAATATGAAAGGGCATCCATGACGTCAGGGTGCGTGTGAGCTGTCTTTTTCACTGTTAACAGAACGATTTATGGTGTAAAATACAAATTTCTGGCGTTGAAGCTTTGGACTTGATTTGTTCTCACAATTTAAATCACGGCTACCGATATACAATTGACCCTTAACCACATTTTGACACCCCGGCCATAAAGTTCTGGCTGCTAAAAGGAAAAGAGACGGGCTCCTTGTCGGATTACCCTTGACTTTTTCCTGAAGCTGTCTATTAGAATATGTTGTCGATATTTAATCAGTCGTAGAAAATGAAATATTAATAGTGAAAAATGGAAATTGCTTGAGGATACCAATCTATATTTTACTAATCTCTCTTTCTCTCTCTCAGACTAGCTATGGCAAGAATATTCCACCATACTACATATTATATGTTTTCTTTTCAAGTACAATGAGGAGAACCAATAAATATACAATATTAATTTTACATATTGTCGGACAGGAAATTGCATCATTAAGCATGCTCGTGGCCATTACACAATAAGCAGTTTAGTTTTATTTTGGTTTATTTTATCTTTTCGTTGCTGTTATGTTCATAATTAATTTATTAGTATCTTATTTCGTTAAGCAGAGAAGGGGAACGTTGAAGACTACAACATTGATTGACTATCAATACTCGGCTGTGAAAAAACAATGTATCTTCGATCTCACTGCGCCTGTAGAAAGTCGTTATTGGCGCATATACTGATATGTGAAAATTTGGCGTACGAGACGCAGATAAGACAAAGCTAAGGCTAAACTCGGGCGCTCGTTATAAAAAAAAATACCTTAAAAACCTATAAAAAATTAAGTCGTTATGGTCGAACTGCAAAACATTAAAAACATTATAAATTATGGTGAAAATACAGTCATGTGGAACTCGAATTTCAAGGTCAAAGATGAAGGTCAACGTTACAAATAAAAGGCATGGTCAACTAAATGACATGTTATACCATTACGTAAATTATAAAGCCACGTTCCAGGGACGTTATTGTAGCATTTGATATTTTCTTTAGAAAACCACTCCTAATAAAGGGAAATGAAATATATTTTTTTTTCGTATGAACGGATTTATTAACGGAATTCCATCGGAAATCTCTAAATTTACTTCGGTGAAAGAAGTGACATTCCATATAAGGAATTCGCAGTATGGTAAATTGAATTATTGATGCAAACAGACACACAGACATACGGTCGTGTGGACAGATATCCAGTCACTTACACAGAGTTGTCGGTCCTTGCACTCCCAAAAAATCTCCGTCAACATCTCCATTTTTGCCAGATTCCGGAAAAATATACATAAACTATAGATTGTGCTCTTTATAAACTATTTGCTTTCTTGCATACATTTTTAGTTTTGACCAGAAATATAATATTATCTCGGAAATACTTTTTAAAATGGCTATACATATAGGGGCTATATTTTTGTGAAATAAGTATCCTTACTCTAGGCAGTTTGATTACACTATTCACACTGTGGGTTACATGACCACGTGTTTTGGGACTGCTTTTTAGATGTTGACATAGATTGATCGAGAGTACAAGGACAGAAAACTCTATGTATGTGATTGATAGATATCGTCAATTCATAGACCGGCATTTGCTTTGCGATCCAACCAAAGCCGACTTGGCTCAGTAGCGCGCTCGACTCTTGATCGTGAGGTCGTGAGTTCGAGTCCAGCCGGCGGCAGGTTTGTTTCCTGTGCTTCGGATGAGACAGTAAAACTCGAGGTCCCTGTCACAGTAGGTGTCGGCACGTTAAAGAACACTCACCGCTCAATGGTCGTAAGTGCAGAGCATAGGCCAATTTTGAGGCCCTTCACCGGCAATGGTGACGTCTCCATATGAGTGAAAGATTCTTGAGTGGGACGTTAAAAAACAATAAACAAACAAACAGCGATCCGACCAAAAGGAGAAAAATGGGGTTGTTTTATTATAATTTTGAATTATTCAAAGCTAGTGTAGAAGAATATATTATCTGTTGTTTCTTCTGCCTTCAGTGGTTGTATGGTCTATTTCTAGCACTCGGAGTGAAGACCATATATGTCGAAGGACATGGAACTACTTACAATAGCAAGTATTCATGGGCAGTTAGTGTATAAACATTTCAATAGAGAATCTATAACGGACATTACAATATCTGTAGACAGAAAATAATAATTCACAGATAGATTATCATTTTGACTAGATTTGTATCGTTTTAATCAGCAGGTTTTAGATAAATACTTGTCTGATTTCCGGGGACAAAATATAAAAGATTAAATTAGCCTATATGGATTCGAAGCGACGACCCCCCCCCCCTCCTCCGCCCAATCTCCGTCTTATTGAACATATCTTTTGTGTTGTCATATCTATGCACCGACATCTGTGTTAACTTCTCTGTTTATAATATTGTTCCTGCAAGCATCCTTGGAGATAAATCAATGTATGTATTTATCTTGCGCACTTTCGATTTATCATCCTTAGTTTCGGAGCAGACATGTTAGATCGTCTGAAATTCAGTTAATCTAATATTGACCATAGGTTATTAAGCCAGAACCTACGGCTCTCGGATCAAGAAATCGAGTTATGCGATCATAGATCCAGTTAACGCCTGGGTATGATTTCAAAAGAATTAAAAGAAATGCAGAACTACACTTAGTTTATGATTGCGAATTCCTTTATTGCCATTGCCAATATGGACCCCAAATGGGATGGGATTGGTTAAAGGTATTTTAAAAAGAGACTGAACCTATTACCATTATGTTCATTATGCTACATCTGTCATTTACAGGCGGGAAACGTATCTAATCAACCAAATTGTATCTTTTAATCTTGCACACACAATTGATTTATTATTTTTTTTCTCAACAAAACATTTAAACTGAGATGTATAATGAGTTGATAAATGCTGGTGTTAACACTGCAGATGATGATGACAATATATCGAAAACAGTCTTCTTCATCATCATCATCAGCAGCAGCAGGATCGTCACCATCATCATCATCATCATTATTAAACAAGGTGCATATTTCATTCTCGGATTTGTCATTATACTCACCTAGCCGAACGAGGACGCTTATACAAACCCCACCACCATAAGTACACGTTGCCTCATTTAACAGATATTATAACATGATCCAAGTATGTTGCTAAGCAAACAGCTCTTGTGAATTTTTATGCATATTTATCGATCATGTGACTGTATATGTATGTATGTATGTATGTATGTATGTATGTATCTACAATGTATGTATGTATGTTTGTATGTATGTATGTATGTAATGTATGTATGTTTGTATGTATGTATGTATGTAATGTATGTATGTTTGTATGTATGTATGTATGTATGTATGAATGTATGTATGTACGTACGTACGTACGTATGTATGTATGTATGTATGTATGAATGTATGTATGTATGTACGTATGTATGTATGTATGTATGTATGTATGAATGTATGTATGTATGTACGTATGTATGTATGTATGTTTATATGTATGTATGTATGTATGTGTAAGTATGTATGTATGTATGTATGTATGTATGTATGTGTGTCCGTGTGTGTGTTATAATTTATAATTTTGTTGTCCAATTCACTCTTTTACTCACACGAATTTTATTGGGACCAATTGTATGGTTATTTGTTTACCATGTAATTTCAATATTTTGTATAATTATTTATTTTACATGTATTTCCATGTCTGATATGTCATTTGGCATAAGGGAATTGATAAATTAAAATTTAAAAATATCTACAATCAAATCAAGGTTGAATGATGTCAATTCCTCCTACAACAGACGTGTATATCACCTTTTTAAATTTCAGATAGTTATGTCAAAATGTCAAAGATCGTTAACTTTACAATTTTCCTTCCCACGTGTCATTGCAGTTATTAATTTTATCTTACATGCTTTTTAAATGCATCTTTTCCAATGCTGAAGGAACACAACTCGAACTGCAAATTTTATATACGTACTGATTCGTGATTGACAAGCATTAGATCGTAACCACATAAAAAGTATAATTCTGCAGTTTTTTTTTTAATTTAAAAAAAGAACGGTTCTGTTCGAAGTTTGAAATGTTTACTGTAGGTTAAAGTCATAAAGACATGCAAACACATCAGTCTTATTTATCTAGAATTTGTTTATTTCATTTAATCTAGTTTTTACATCTTAAATTTACCTATCTTACTATAAATCTAACATTCTGTCACACACACACACACACTCTCTCTCTCTCTCCCTCTCTCACACACACACAGATTTTATATCCTCTTTTCTCTCTATTTATTTATTTAATCAATATATTTATCTATTTAATCGATAACTTCACAGACACATGTTTCTTTTTTATTCCTAGATATATCGGTCAAGCTATAGGCCAATGTCCACTTGCATTTTGTAATAACGTACAGTAGAACTTCGCGTAAAGACCACCTCACATTTAAGATAATAAATTTTACCAGTAACTCAGTTTAAGAAGTACAATTCGTAATTACCTTCCTATTTTTGGCCGCAGTTGTCCTGCACTTTTTCGGAAAGTAAATGTGTTCAGTTATCATCTCATTCTACTGTTCTTTTTCATTTTCTGTACCGAGCTATTTCAGGTAAAATTCTAGGAGATGCAGTCTTTTGAGACTGTTACTTTTTTAAACACTTAAATTAAGAAACGATTCGGAAAGGCGTCGAGTTACGTACAGAACAATTCTGGAATATCAATTACATCACTTCAAGTGTAAGAAAACGGATTTAATTTCATCCGATGATTGTAGACACTCGGGAGATACGCTGCTAGACTTCCAATGGCGGAGACCTAGCTCTTCTTTTAATATATATTTTTTCGTGTAAGCTTAATTGGATCCGCATGTGAAGCATTTTAACAAAAACGTGCATATCTATTTTACCGTTTCTGATGACGAGAAGATGAACTATGTTGTTAAGTCTTTACCATCTGGAGTCGCGTGCTATGCGCGTGCAGTGATGCAAACAGATGCTAGTGTGAAAGGAAGAAAAACAGTCCATTGAAGATGTAATTGTTTAAGATGATGCTGTGAGGGTTGTCCTATTGAGTATCAATACCACTCAAAACACAGATAAAACAAGACTCGACAGACAGAAGAAAAAAATGTGCCTTATCAATGGGAATCAGTTTAACCGGAATTTAACGGATTTCTATTGCTGTGGAAATGTGATAGAAAGAAAAAATGAGTCTGTAAACAAATGGAAATAAACTACCTCAGCGTTTTAACGAAGAGGATTTAAAGGCTACTGGTACGGTTTTAATGATCTTAACTTTCTACAACTTCATAGAAAAAGTGAAATATTTGATTTATCATCCAAGTATATTTGTTCAGGGGAATACCCGATGGATTCTACATAGTGAACAGGAGTAACATGAGTCTTAACATCACGTAAGATTTATTTAAACTTTAAAACGAAAAACCTTATTGTTTATATATAGGTAAAGTGAAATATATCTATAAATACAGGTATTTAATAATACAAAATGTAAAAGAACTTAAATTTCCAGGTGAAGTCACACGTCCGCGCGTTATGGTATTGTACTGTGTTGATTTAAAGTTTTAAAGTAGTGAAAAACGACGGACCTGGTAATTGTTGATTCGGGACATTTAAAATTTCTTTATTTCATTCAAAGCTGTATAGAAATAGAATATGTGTGAGTGTATGTTTTGGATCTTATGACTACGCGAGGGAGAGGATTTTAATGAACAAATGGAGTCTCAAGATAGATTTTTATATACGTCTGTTGAAATGCTTTGCCAAGCTATATAAATATATTACTACACAATTTATATGATTTAATTATTCAATTTTTTATCTTGGAGATCTGAATTTAAATTAATATCAAGTAGATATCTGTTGAAGTTGTCTTTTGTAGACATTTGAAATAAAGCCGTAGTGTTAAATTACGATTAAGGAGATATGATTATGTTTTGCCTGGAGCTCCAAGACCCAAAATTTCATGCTATGCGCTTTCCTGCAGGACATATGTATAAAACAGTAATGGTAAATTAATTTGGATTCAATAGTATACATGGAACTATATTGAAAATTTCAAATCCGTGTCATTCCAGTTAAGATATTTCAATGACAAAAAATTAAACCAGATGCGGGGAATGAACATGAGCCAAGTAGTGTAAAATTTTCAATCAGGATATTCCTGTATGTGTGTATACAAATTATAAATATATTCGCCCTCGTATGTGTATTTGATTTATGAGCAAGTTTAAAAATCTACAGAGCGATACACATACAATGGACGGACACATCGAAGCATATTAGTCATTTATTCGGAACAATTATTACTTTGTAAGGTATTCAGTGTATGTGATTCCTAGCTGTATTTTAAAAAGCTCTCTTTTCTGACATAACAGAACTCGCTCAATGAATATTGACATTGATATCACAGGAAATGTAGAATTAACGAGGAAATTAGGGAAGATTTCTGTGTAAAAATTTCTAAGCTGTGGAAAGTTTTAAAAGATATATAATGCCGAAACTAAAGGATATATCATTGTCGACCATGATGTGTTTTTCTCTATTATAGAAGAATTTTTCTTTGTGGAATAAAGATAGTTTTCTTGTCTCTGTTGTAATAAACATAAAACGCCAACATGGGAAATGGATTGTGTGTTGAGACGGGTAGTTCCATGACAGTATTTGATTGGTAAGTTCCGACATTATTTTGTTGTTGTTGTGGAAATTGTATGCTGTTTCTCTCGAATGCACGTGTTTACTTTCTTCTGTTTGTAATCACATTTTTTACACAACTTTGTTTTCCACTAATAAGAAGACCTTTGTATTGTATTAACGTATTCTTTTGCATACAAGAGAATCTTAACACCATTACGTTACTTATGAGGCGGCTATAAATGCCTCAAAATTATGACAGCAAGTCCAAAATAAATTGCGATAAAGAAGCAAAACCATGTCTGAAATGTTTATCAAAGGCAAATTACATTACAAGGCCCCATAACAATTTTCGAGTGTTTGGTATAGATGATTCCGAATTTATATTAAAAGCGTTTCACTAATTTAATCATTTTGGATCAGCAATGTTATAGTTACAATTTGGGTTAAAACAAATGAACTTGATTTATATAAAGTCTGTTGCAGTTTCTTTTCATCAGTGACATCGCCGTGACGTTATTTACGTCATATTTTGACCTGTCCAATAATTGACACGGAAATTAGTCCGATTCTGCCTAAGACACGCAAATGACGTCACAATGCGTTTCAAAACACATCCACTGTCTGTCATTTCCGGTCGGTGTTGATGTCTGTCATTTCCGGTTGGTGTTGGTACGTCTTATTACTGAATGAGGTGTACATGAACCTGAACTGATTATTACTTGTACGAATAATTTAAACTCGGAAACAGCGGTGACGCCGTCTCCGACTTGGTTTAGGGTCAAGGGCCGTTGCCAGATTTGAGGAACGTGAGAATGCTTTTGACACGTTTTCCTGACGTTGAACGCCAAATGACAACATACTTTGACGTGGACTGCTGTTGTTATTCGGCAAAAAATGTAAGACTCTAGCAGCCGTTTCATTCAGTTTTAGACAAAATAAATGACGTCGACGTCATTAGTGTCCACAGCTGACCCGTGGTAATATTATTTTAGCAATAAACGTGAATGAAAAGAAATAATTGTAGAACTTCTTTGTTTACAGTCATAAAAGCATGTCTGAGGGTAGTAGCCAACACATTTTATTTAGATTATCTTATATATCGTTTACAAACTTAGTATACTAAATTCCATGCTGCAGGTCACATTATCCAAGTTCATGCAGATAGCTATATATACAGCCATAATATTGAGATAAGAAGGTGATGTGTGTGCGTGTCTGTGTGTGTATGAGAGAGAGAGAGAGAGAGAGAGAGAGAGAGAGAAATAGAGAGAGAGAGAGAGAGAGAGAGAGAGAGAGAGAGAGAGAGAGAGAGAGAGAGAGAGCATGCATACGTCCATAAGTAACAGGAAACTTTGTTTTCCAAAGCAAGATAAATGTTTTGAGGTAGATGTAATTAATCTGAATCAATGAACGACTGTTGTGAACTCAGCAAATATTTTATATAGAATGGGACATGCAAATCCAGAGAAAACGATCAAATATCTCATTTTTTTGTGTCAAGTTTGATTTAGAAGATTGTAGAACGTATCTTATGTGTTACTCTACAAGCTTCCCATGTCTGAGTGCATAAAACAGATATTTGCATTTGTTGTGTGTGTGAACGTCTAACTAACTAACTATATATATATATATATATATATATATATATATATATATATATATATATATATATATATATATATATATATATATATAGTAGCTGGGTCAAACAAAGTGGGGATGGGGGGCACAACCGTTCAAAATATTGAGATTGGATTACAGGGGCGGATCAAGGAATTTTCAATGAGGTGGTGTAACTTTGTTTTGGGTGGTGATGACAAGACGCCATGCGCATGAAAATGGTGCGTTCTTTATGCAGTGGAGTAGGAAGCAAATCAAACGGTAGTTTTAAAAGGGATTAGGATAGAGGCTTGTGACATTAATTAAACTTATTTATACTTTAAAAATTAAAATTAAAACTTAAATTAAAACTGTTTATGCAATGCATACCTCATCAATAGTAGAGTTATGATTTCAAGATGAAGAAGTGTAAATCTTAAATAAAATAATTTTTTGGAAATTTGTCTTTAATTTTTCGACTTTTTATAGAAAAATGAAAAGTTTTACGCCGATTTTATCAACTTTAGGCGGCACTCTCTCCCTCATCAGTGCAAATATTTCTATGTGTTGGATTAATTGTGAGGCAATATTTCATTGGGGTAGGGTTTTACGCATCTTCCAGATATTTTTTTTTTAAATTCTGAATCCTTTTTTCTGCATCCAGACGCGAAAATACGCACAGCAATCCGCTAATAAACCACTTTGATTATCCTTCTCAAGAGAAGGTTGCAATTGGATCAGCAAAAAAAAAAAAAAAAAAAAAAAAAGTACTTAAATCGGGACAGAATTTTGGCCTAGTATCCTCCATACATTATGACCTCTTTATCGTTAAAAATATCATTGTTGGATTAATTCGGAAGTCCGATAAGGTATCATCTAGCTTCCAGACACAAAAATCGCCATTTCCCCGAGGTCCAGGGTATGATTCCCAGAAATGTTCAATCATTAACACCCAGAGAGTTAAATATCACATTGCGACTCGTTTTTATTCCGGCCAAATATTGCATTAAATTGACATGCGTATCATTTATCAAAAAATAAATTGAGTATCAGCAAACACAAATGCATGCAGAGCATGATGAGGGTATCCAGAAAATATTTGATTTTTTTAAAATTCTGTGAAGCCTTTTTCTGGATTCCAGACGTGTTGATGATGTACATAAAAAAATGCTATGTGAGAAAGTGTGGGGAAGGGAAACCCCTGGCCGACGCCTACGCCTACATACATGTAATGTTTAAATAATTGGTAAGCTACAACTTACATTTTTGTACAGTGCAAAATTTGCCAAGTTTACAAATACCTTTACATATTCATACAAGCTGAGGAAAAGAAAACGAAAATTTCTTTACCGAAATGATGGGCAACACGGAAGGAAGAGTATATATAATGTAATTGATTTGGCCGAGCTTATCGAGGCGCGAAAATTTGGGTAATAATAAGTACGGATTCCGGAAAATCAATTTTTCAATAATTATAAGTACTGCTTTGAAAAAATCAAGTATTTAAAAAAAATCCTGTGTGATAAAAGAAATTACGTCAAAAAGTGTGTGTGTATATAAATATATATGAATTTTTTATATGTATATATATATATATGAATTCATCACAGGACTATATTGAGAGAAAAGAAAAACAATATACTTCCCAACCAAGTGTAATTAACTGATGAACTCCAGAATGCATAGAAATCTAGAGAAAATATAAACCAAAAATTGTAGGATTACAATGAAAAAAAGAAAAAAAAACGAAATAAAATTGTACAATTTGCACAAATTTTTCTCAGAATTATCAAATATACTGCTGTCGTTTTGGTCATGACACTTTTATATAAATCTCTCTCTCTCTCTCTCTCTCTCTCTCTCTCTCTCTCTCTCTCTCTCTCTCTCTCTCTCTCTCTCTCTCTCTCTCTCTCACATTAGTCCCTGTATTGAAGTACTAACTAACGTTAACATTACTGTTGAAATTATCACAAACGACAAATCCCCCAAAAGATTGATTGAGATACCACTAAGCTGTACAATGCTATCACTAACTGTAATTGATTTGTTGATCGTTATCGATTAAGTTGTTTTATTTACACCGACTTCAATCAAAATATCTGTATGCACTTCAGAACTACATTGTTGACGGTGACAATAACTCTTATCATCTTCGATTGCAAAAAATAATGAAATATTTTGAACTTTTGACATTTTTTATCAAACACAAAGCTAGCTAAACCTATGTTTGACTGATAAAGTGTGGACTGAAAGACTGTACAAGAGTACCAATCATCATCTAGTTTTGAAATATAAGATATAAATTTCAGACTCCCTGCCAAGTAGTTTTATGTATATAATGACAATGGCATTCTATGCATATTTTGTTTGCCCATCCCGAAAAAAAATCCCGTTGATATCGGGAAATTAACAGATTTCGTTTTCTGTAATTGGTGCCTGTCTTCCGATGCGTTAAAAGCCCAAAGTCACCTTTTTCGTAATAAAAACATTTCCAATTGCAGTAATTTGATGTTAAGACGCAGACAAACCTACAAACAAAAATGTTAAACAGAGTTACATTCCAATTTAGACCCACAGTGTTGGTACGAGCCCCACTCCCAAAACAAACTTTGAACGCCATGTGTAGGCGAATTACCGGAAATATTTACATTTTCCTTGGGTTCTTGTCATTGCAATGTGGATTTCGTTTAAGCGTTAGGTGTACTATGACAATGGCTTAATCATAAAATGTTTTGACTCTAATATCCATTTACATGCCAATAGTTTAGTGAGAGTGCAAACACGACAGGTTTTAAAGAGGTATTGGGTATGATAAGGGTAGTCATGTATTTAGGCTACATCAACCAACCAGAAAGCAGGACATATACCCACCCACCCACAAAGATACACAATAACACAAAACACAAAAATCACAAATATTTGAGCTTCCGTAGTTATACTAAAATAAGACGTAATTATGCAAGTAAATTTCGGAAATTTAAATTCGTTTAAGCGTTAGGTGTACTATGACAATGGTTTAATCATAAATATTTTTGATTAATTAACACATTTTTGTGTTTTGTGTTATTGTGTATCTTTGTGGGTGGGTGGGTATATACATATATATATATATATATATATATATATATATATATATATATATATATATATATATATATATATATATATAGTATATATATATATATATATAACTCTGAATATTAATATCGAATATTTTAATACCACAAGTTACCGTGAACGAAACGCATTTCGATCTAAATATTTTTCAGCTGGCCTAGCGCTTGCCAATATTTTCAGCTTTGTCGTAAATGCTTTTATCTGTTAATTTACTGTGTACGTTTGTTTTCATTTTGTCTCGTGCCTTCATTTGCGTGATAAATTTGAACCCATTCGCGACTAAAGCATCAAACGAATTCTTCAGGGGAAGCGTGGAGACGCACATCTTTTCTTTCTCTGTGTTTATTTTCTTGTTCACACACAAACAAAATGGAGAAACAAAGAAAATACAAAAAAATTAATCTTTGAATTACACTTTACATTTAGCTTTAAAACAGATTAGGGAATTGTGAGCAAGAGTTTTTCCCCTTGTTTTGATTTCGATATCTTGACTTTGATCTGGCGGTAGGATTGATCATTCAGCACAGAAAATTCAATTCTCCGTGGCCCCTGATATCACTTTCAGGTTTTCTGGAGTTCTGTTTTAGGCCACCATTAACTGTGTCTGCAGATTTTCCCACGGACTAAGCGGCAGTTTATACTCTGTATCATTAAGTTGAATCTTAACATAATCGACTGTATAGACATCACCCTACCTATCTTCCTAAGTCAAGGTTTTCTGATCCACTTCGTTCCTTTTACACCTTGACAGATTTGACCTGTATATTGGGACTTCGCGGCGTTGATTTCCATTGGCCGCAACTACCGTTGAATGAGCCAGTCAGAATTAATTCGTCTAACAATCGAACACGTGGTAGAGGGGAAAGTATGTAAACATAGAATAATGGTGACGTGCAGACTATGCCACGAATCGTTCCATTGACTAAAGTCAGGGGTCAGTGTCCTATCAATATAAGTGAAATTTTAGTTCGGCGCTAGATGGCGCGACATCAGTGACCGCCAAATATGAAATGTAAACTGTCAAGGTATATGACGTGGAACAGAAAACCTTGACTTTGGAAGATAACCCGACCCCATTTTCAAAGTAACAAATTAGAGAGTTACAGAACGGGGTCTAAAATGTTACTGAAATGTCCTTCTGTGATCCACAACTCTGCTTTGTTCCTATTATACTCACTGGATTGTTTTTGTTATATTGATTACTATGGTTACCGAGCAGCTGTAGATGTCAATACCAATAAGTAAAGGTGTATTACTTTGACACGTCACAGATAAGGCATAGCGGTGCGATTAACCATTGAATAATTTATTAAAAACGAACAAATATTCAACGAAATCAAATTCTCTTTGCACTTCGGTACATATACTGTTTATAATTTATATATATAAAAAAGATCGTTTATTTACGCCCAAAATAAATCGGTTTTATAACGTATTTCTGCGATGTTCCATCTCGTAACAAGATTGTAAGCGAAAGATACAAATTACTATTTGTTTTGTATCGATTTTTCTTTGAACACTTAAAACATCGATATTATCATGCGGTTCGTACTTTTGTCATCGGCGTCGGTCTTATCATCGTCGTCATCATCACTGTCATTACTTTTGTTTTGGTTTTTCCTCTTTCTGCTGCTTGATTCATATTTACAATATTCGAAATTGCGATAGATTATTAGAAAGAATGTGACTAAACTAAAATTCAAACCCAACTATACCGAGATCCGTCAGGACATTCTACTTTTGTTGTTGTTGAATTGTTGATTAACGTCCCACTCAAGAATCTTCCCTCATGTTGAGACATCACCAAATGCCGATGAAGGGCTTCAAATTTTGGCCTATTTTCGGCATTTACGGCCATTGAGCGGTGAGGGTTCTTTAACGTGCCGACACCTTCTGTGAAAACGGGACCTCGATTTTTACTGGTACAATCTCATATCCAGTTCAGATTAAATTCATACTGCCTCTTTCGAGATTACATGATTAGTGCCAAGAGTTGTTTGTTTCTCCTATCTTAAATACGTATTTTACTACATGTGTAGCCTACATAATTCTAATTCATCATTTTATATAAATTAATGCAACACTTTCTTTCGCTCCTGAATTTATCTACATAAGAGAGAGAGAGAGAGAGAGAGAGAGAGAGAGAGAGAGAGAGAGAGAGAGAGAGAGAGAGAGAGAGAGAGAGCTTTCTAGTCACACTTTTCGGTCTTTATAAGAATGTAAATATTTTCAAACGCTTTTAAACACTTTAATTTACAAACATATTCCACCGTTGCAGGTCAAAGATTTTAAATGCGTACTAGTATTCTTTCCTGCTTTCTTTGTGTTAGTTTTTATTTGTTTTACTCCTTATTGAATCCAAAGTTTTCACAAAAAGGACAATAGTATTTGCAAAGTAATTAAAGCTCGCTCATGTATCATGCTGTTTATTTCAATATAAAAAGAATTTCGAAATCTGAAAACAAACGCCTTTCTTGGCACAACATAATTATGCAAATAAAAATAATTTGATTGTTGACCTAAAGCTTTTTAACTTCAAATGTTGCGCTTTTATAGAGTTGGAACCGGTAACCGTTCCATAAATTTTTACTTAAAATTTGATACATAGAATGTATGCTAATTTCTGTTTTGAGATTCCATCAATTTTTGTTCATTCCTTCCCTGGTAAGAATGTAAACAAAACATTTAAATTTATTTATTATGATTTCTTATCGAATTAGTGGTTTGAGCATCGTGCACTAAGATGAATTATGTGAGAACGTTTGTCAGTTCACTTGTGGAAGACAGGTGGTCTCTTCAAGGGTACATCGTAACAAGGTTCTCTCTCCCCCACCCTCTCATTAAAAATAGACCGCCAAGGTATAACTGAATGTTTGATGTGTTTGGTGTAAAATGTCAATTTAAACAAAACAAACAATTTAAGCAAATTGAATTTGTTCCAGACAAACACAATGCTATCAGTTGCTATACTGTCTGTTTATGATTAAAATCGACGGGCTATTTGGCTACATTGTAAGGAGTTGAAGTAATTACATAATTCTAGATGAGCAGTAAGAAAACATTTCACATTACAGTGCATATAAACGCCCAATATATCACGATTTGTTAAAAATCAGATATATTTTGGTGAAAATGAAGTTTTCAGATAGAGAGATATTACAACGTAATTGTTTACATCGTTTGTGTAATTCATACGTCAATGAAAACAGGTGACTTAATTACTTGTTTACATTTGTTTAACCTCCTGGGCGTTCTTTGGACGTTTGCATAGAAGAAGAAGAAGAAGAAGAAGAAGAAGATGATGAAGATGATGATGATGATGATGATACATGACTAGAATTTATTTTTTTCAATGTCCTGATACGAAAATTATATGATAGGTAAAGATGTTCCAGCTAAAGATTAAATTTCGAAATTTATATCTATGTGGTGGCTTTTTTGTACAGTACATCGTGGGGGGGGGGGGGGGTTCTAACACGTCACGCCTATAGAAGACGTTACTAAGTTTCATAAATGATACAATGTAAGCAGTAAAAAAAAACAAGCCTCGTAAATTCCCTTCCCTGTCACTGAGCTATTGGTTAAATAAAGCCCCTCATCTAGATATTTTTTATGTTTTAAATGATTGATCTTGACCCTTTCGCACTGAAAGCAGCAGGAAACACAGTATGGTTTTGATAGCGACGAAGACGACGAAAATGATGACGCTGCTAATGTGTGTGTGAATAATTGATGATAAAATGATCATTTAAATTTTGACATTGAAAAAGGCATATGTTTTCTTTAAACAGCTGATCTTTCACCAATAAAACCGATTGCAGCGGTCTAGTGGTAGAGCGTTCGACTCGCAATCGGAACGTTCCGGGTTCGATTCCCGGTTCGGAATCATACCAAGGACCTTAGGCCCTTCCGAGCAAGCGCGCCGCTTACGAAGTGAAAGACAAATGCCTTTCGGAAGTGACATAAAGACGAGATCCCGCGTCACAGTAGGCGTAGCACGTAAAAGAACACCCACTGCATTGGCATCATACTTCATAGCACAGGTCAAAATTTCAAAATTTGTAGCACTTCACCTAAATCTGGAGACATATTGATATATGCGAAATTTTTCTGGCAGAATGTAAACCAACAATAAAACAAACACATCATTACAAATGTCGTTTTATTTATTTATTTATTTATTTATTTATTTATTTCATCGCTCATCTCAAAAATCATAGTCTGGTAGAACTATGATTTATTAAAGCATTTGGGTATGATTTTTGAGTCAGTGTATTTTCATTTATAACCTCAATTCTATTCCCAACATAATCTTTTCGGTAATGGTTTAAACTCGCAAGGTGGGCGTATAATTCAATGCTTATGTAGCATTGTTCCGACAAAAGACAAATTAATCTTTTAAATGTTTTCTTTAAAACTTCAATCATCTAATTACCAAAGGTAACGTTTAAAATACATGACGAATTACTTCTTTCTTTGGTAACAATGATAGATCTGTAAACTGCCTATTGGAATAAAAGCTTTTTTTCGGTCAATGTAAATAAAAATTAGAACCTGCATTTAATTCAAACATAAAAGTATTATTTGATTTGAAAATAATAATGAAAAAATTGCACCGAAAATTAAAACGGGTTTATCATGTATACGATATTTTCCGTTGCTAAAAGGGGCAAGTTCATACCATTTCACGTATTATATATGGACTACAATGTTTTCGTATCCAGGGTTATTTTTATTTCAAATAAATTTGTATTAAATTAACAAACGATAGTCTCCGCAAGTCAAATACAACGTATCATTACTTACAATATTGAGAGTTTAAACTTCATTTGACAAACAAGTTATGTCAACTTACATTATTATCTTTCGTTGGCCCAGATGTTGGCATGCGGGGGAGGGTGGGTGGGTCCTTGCTGTTTCGGGAAACCGGAGTCCCGGAGAAAACCCACGATTCCGACTTGGCGGCGACTATATCATCTCACATACTCCCCTGTTCAATCCAAGGATCGAACCCGAATCGCATTGGTGAGAAGCGAGTGCACTAACCACTGCGCTAATCGGACACTCTGGTAGAGCGTTCAACTTGCAATCGGAATTATATTGGTTCGATTCCCTGTATTGGGTCATACTTAAGACTTTGAAAAGGTACTGAGTACTAATTACCATTTATTCGCCAAAGGCTCGGCGTAATGCGTCTTCGGATGACATATACAAACCGAGGCACACGAATGATTCATCGACTGCAATAGACTTAGTCCGTAGCACACGTCAAATATGTGGCATCTCACCTCGGGCTATTAATATAAGATATATGTGTTTCCGCTTATCCGACCAACCTCATACATTTTATTGACGTCGGTATGAAGAAAAATACTGAATTTATCGTTTTTTTACTTTAAAATGTTCAATTTCAGTGGAACTTTAAAATTCATTTTGGTAGTCCAATTTTGAGTATTTGTTGTTGAATTACAGAAGCAGAATACACACATTTCCAGTTTGACTATTTATCATTTTTTTTTAAAGAAGAGAAAATATTTTATTTAAAAAAAAAAATAAATAAATAAATCAATAAAAAAAAAATAAATGAAATTTTTTACGTACCTACGTTATATTATTATTGGCATGTAATTAGAAAACACACTTATATGTTTTTAGTGTCCTAAATCTTATAGCTTCTCCATAATAGTAAAAAGTTTTGGCGTGATAGAAAAGAACAATGGAAAAATATCTATCTGAGAAAAATGTGTTTCTGTAGAGTAGTAAGTCCCAATATAATATATTTTTGTTAAATTCAAACCATGGTAAAAAGGGAGAACAAGATATTTGTGTAAATTTTACGTGGGGAGTCGAATACGACTCTTTTACATTTGCAAGATGGAATATCTACCATAGAGCAACAGCCAAACGTCAAAATATGCACGTGGTGCACTTTGAGTCATGTTGACATGACATGTGCGGAAATATAGACACTAATTTATTTTACTAAGTGAGAACGGAATTTACTTACATAACTACACGGGTAATTTGAAAGGATCCCTCAAAACGCAATCATTGCATAGAAACAACGCCTATAATTAATCTCACGCGCGCTGAGTATTTCTACTCAACCGTGCGCGGAATGTTCGCTAAATGAATTTCCTCCTACCCCGAGCTGTCTTATTCGCCTGCCGGTCCTATTTATCTTTCTATATCTGACATTTCTTGATCACCATAGGCACTTTTACAATCCCCTTACCTTTGTGTTTTTCAAAATAGTCACACTGGCATGTTTAATTTTTCCTTCAGATTCTTTCTTCCATAATGTGTCATTTTAATCTTCTGTTTCCCACCCCTTCCTTTTCTTTTTACCATTATCTATTCCCCCTTTCCAATATATAATTTTTTCTCCCTTTATTTCCTCTTTCCTTTCTTTCTTTCTTTCTTCTTCTTATCTTATCGCTGTGTCTCTCCAAACTAAGCTGGATGTATTTTTACTATTTATATATATGTGTAGATATATTCATGTACGTCTTCCTTCCTTCTTTATATACTCTTTTTATTCCTTCTTTCTATCCATATTCCGTCTTTCTTCTTATTATTTCGATGGGACAGCCAATAAAAGTCTGGGTGTACTTTAAAATTATGTACAAATAAATGTAAATGCTTCGCAATTTCACAAATAAACAAGAAATTCTTTGATCAGTACATAATATCTAAAACCATGTGCAAAAATGGGGCCGTTGACACAAATTTCATTATTACATATATAAATAGTCTACAATTACAACATCAAAAACGGAAAAAGTACTTACGGATCAAAATCATCTTAATAATGTTTTATTTGCTGAATTTACGGAAGAAATATGAGTTTTTTGCCTTCAAATTTACATTAACTATTTGTATCTAAACATTAATCGGATGGGTTGATAATTTCTATGTATGTGTTTGTGTATCTATTCAGCAGTTAAACATTGATATTTACATTTCAAACACATAATGTTAAATGAACGTACCGCTTACAGATATATCAAAATGATTAATTATCTTTTATTTCATTTAAAAAAAATACTGTATGCGGGTGTAACTTAAAATGCTTTTCTACAAATTCATTTTAAGATAAATGTTTATTTCGTTTTGATTTATTTCATTCTTTATTGTGTTGATACAAATTCAAGAATAATTCTTAATGATATGTATTTTCCAGTATTAATCATGAACATTAAAGTGGGAAAGTCTATCTGTGGGTTCTGGTCCACTTCATATGGGTCAACTAGTTTTGAAATAAAAATAATTGGTTGACTCCTAATTCAATATATATATATATATATATATATATATATATATATATATATATATATATATATATATATATTTTAATTATTGTTGTTGTTTTTTGCCAATCTTAACAACTTAACCAACGATGGCAAGTGTTTTTAGGAAAAACAGCTGCTTTGATAAAAAAGATACATGTACTTTGCAAATTATAGGGTTGACGGTTGAAAATTTAAAGGGAAGGGTCAGATGAGAATATATATTTTCTTTTGGTGCGGAATACTACGAGTTGTAAACAAGTGAAAATTTGAAGTAAAAATGCCACGGCAACCTATACTTTTGATTGCATATTTTGTTATCAAAAATATTGATCTTTTAGCACAAGGTACTTATTAGACCCAGGTTTAATAAACATGGCGGGGGTGGTGGTGATAGTGACCTGAAGTTTTGTAAATTAGCATTGAGGCCTATGGCAAAATATTTAGTGGTGTGTGTCCTTATAGATGATGTCGTTCCCTATAAAGAATCTAGGAAAAGACTAACCCGAATAATTCAGTCGTTATATTCCGTTCACTACGATCACTGCATTAAAGGAGGGTGGAATGAACCGGAAACGGAGCGGACTCGAATTATTCGAGCTAGGAAAATATCAAACTCTAACATAAGAGTTGTCGGTCCGTGCACTCTATTGACCGATAGTTCAATGACCCACAGTTCTGCGTAAGAGATTGGGAAAAGAATACCGGTCTTCTGCGAGAAGTTCGTGGACATGGTCCTCTGCGAATTCACGGCAAAGATAATTTCTCGCGAAGTATGAATGATTAACAATAGCTTACTCTAAGACCGCTTGAGGTGGTCAAAAGACTATAGTGTGTCCCGGACTCACGAGCGGAATGTCCCGGGTACATGGTCATACCAACGACTTTAAAAATAAATTGTAGAAGCTCTTTCTAAGCCAAGCTTTCGACTTAAGACTGATTGAAAGTCACGGGTCTTTCGAATGAGACTGTAAACTGAGGTCCTCTATCACTGAATGCGTGGTACTCAAATCGAGGCTTTACCATATCATGGAGGGCGGGGACCTTGAAAACAACCTCACTGCATTTGCTTCGCTTCATGTTTGTTTATTTGTTGTTGTTTAATGTCCCACTCAAGAATATTTCACTCATATGGAAACGTCATCATATGCCGGTGAAGAGATTTTACTCTCTCATCTGAAGGACAGGAAACCAACCTGCCGCCGGCTGGACTCGAACTCACGACCTTACGATCAAGAGTCGAGCGCGCCACCGACTGAACCAGGTCGGCTCGCATCGCTTCATAGCTTTGGTTTAAGTTTTGTAGCACTCCACCTAAAGCCAATGAATGGCATGTCCGTGTAAGTGAAAAAATTCTTGGCGGGACGTAATATAACAATAAAAAAACCAGAACCTGACTGTAAACCAAATGAATTGCTCGTGCAGCAGTGCATATATTCATAGCTCGATTTTATGATGCATCGTACTTTGGAAGCAAATTGGGTGAAAAGGTTTAGACGCATCCTCAACTGGAAGATAGTTTAATATAGTTACATAGAAAACCTGGAACATAGTTTCTCATTGATGTGTATTCGGACGGACAATTACAGACCTTCGTTTAAGTTTCGTATCTCTCATACATTCTCGTCATGCCTATGGTAGTTTCCATTAACCACCAAAAAGACCAACGGCCGTCTTTGTTTTCAAACAACATAAGGAGTTTGATCACCCGTATCTATGTTATGTTTTGTCTCAGTCAACTCCGTGCGGGGGCACCGGCATTTAATTAGTAATTGAATTAAATATGCAAATCACTTTGTACGTTTAAAATATGACTTGGGTGTTTTACCAACTAAAAACAGTAACTAGGTCATATATTTCATAACACCAGACTTGATATGTATCATTATACAGATAATTAGTTTGTTTTTTATTGTTTCAATGGTCAGTACATTCACCACGCAAGTGATATTTTAGAGGTTCTGGGTGGTCTGAGTATTTTGTGAACATAGCAGCGTCAAGAGCTAAATGTTAGACTTCGCGAAAGCCAAGGGTGTCTGAGATAAGAATCCATCTGTTACCTAAACTAACAATTAAACAGTCTACATCAGTTTCACGTCGCCTATAATTCAATCGTATAGTCATAATACAAAATTTTATTTTGTTTTAAAATATTCTAAAATAAAATATTAAAAACTTTGTTGGGAGGACAGCATTATAAAATGTTTTGATTATTTATTATTGTTTCACGGCTCGCAAACATATTTTGTTTACTTTTTTTTGGGGGGGGGCATCACAATTTTAAGTGAATTACTACAATTTTTTATCTATGCTATGGGCATTTACCAATGCACCAAAATGTGTTTTTACAACATACAATGCTTACCAGATACACGCTAATCTCTAAATACAGAATTGTCAGTCCTTGCATTCTCCTAATCTCCAGCAACGTCTCGATTTTACAAGTTTCTTGTAAAATGTATAAATGTAACCTGGATTTTGATCCATATAAGATATTTGTCATTTTGCATATATCTTTAGTTTTGACATAGAATATAATATTATCTGAGGTGAATATACATTTAAAAAAGAAAAATTGCTATAGATATGGGGACTACATTTTTGTGAAAAATATTCCTATTCTGAGTAATTTGGTTTTTATATTTATCCTGTCGTTGACATGAGGACGTGTTTTAGGACTGCTTTTCAGACGTTGTCAGACACTAATAGAGAGTGCAAAGACCCACGACTCCTGACACAGATTGTATTCACTGGTGATTTTGATAACTTTTTGTACTGAACCAAATTATAGACCTTGCATGATTATATTGGAAGATTTAAGTTCCTTTTTACATTGTGTACTTTGTACCGATCGCGTCTAATTACCGTCTTTTGACATATCAAAGCTATTTGGGGGAAAACTTCTGACATACTACCAATACTCACATGTGAAAGTCGATACAGCAACCGAAGAAAATATGCAAATATCGCGTGACTATGCAAATTGTTTCGTAAAATGGCAGTTATAATTATGACGGCGTTGGCCAGGAACATCACTTAACCAGTCGCGATCGAGTGCACATGACCTCTGATTATCTCTACTTATTTTATATTATAAGTTAAAGATTTTCCATAAAATATACTAAATCTACGCCGAAAAGAATTTTTTTTAAAGTTTTATGTTTATATTTTGATTAAACTCGAATTTATCATTGAAATCATCTCATACTTTTTACATGAGCTACCCAAACTGACAAATTGATAAACTTTATACTAGAAATTGACACTTCATATTTTCCAGGCTTCTGAAATGCGTCCAAATATGTGATATGATATTGGGTTCAAGAATAATGCAATGCCTTTTATGGAAGCTTTCGAGTTGAAATTCAGACTTCCATTTTTTTTCAATATGATACGTATGCACGCATGCCCACGCACACAGAGAGATAGAGCTAAATAAAACACAAATAAGAAATTAATAAATACCGTCTAATACCAAACATTATGCAAGTAAATATACAAAGACTACTGTAAATTCGGTTTTATTCGCGTGAATTTAATTTACGCGTAATTTCGCGAATGTTCTCGCTCGCGAAAATAAAACCACTGCGTAATGAAGTATGATAATAGTATGAAAAAAATGTGCATTGGAAATGCGAAAATATCATCTCGCGAACAGATTTAGAACTTTTGTTTCGCGAAAATAAAGTCCCACGAACATTGCCGGATTTACAGTAATTGATTTAATTTTTTTATTCTTTAAGCCGTACGCGACATGTTGTAATAAAGATATACCGTCTACAAACATAATGCCTTTGAGGTAGTATAAACATTAAAAAAAATCATCAAAGTAAAATAAACACAGCCATAATGAGCCATTCCACCCACCCCTTTTCTCCCTTAAATGTTTAGTTTTTACCTGGCTTAATGTTTACACCGGTGTTAGATGTACAAAATGAATCATTTGAAATTCATTTTTATCCTTGTGCCATGCTTCGTATTCACTCATTACCTGCAGAAGATAATGATAGCGTTTCGTCTGCTCCTACAGAACAGAAAAAAATTTCCTTTGCGTGGATGACTCATTTAATAATCTACTGTATAATATACCGCTAGAGATGTATTTTCTCGTAAAATGATGTTTGACAGAGTTCTGCACGCTCTTTGATTTATTTTTGTGGATAT
Source organism: Atrina japonica (assembly GCA_030159075.1). Taxonomy (NCBI): domain Eukaryota; kingdom Metazoa; phylum Mollusca; class Bivalvia; order Pterioida; family Pinnidae; genus Atrina; species Atrina japonica. The sequence goes on along the minus strand of BROG01000323.1, from coordinate 460,075 downwards.
AAAATTCTGTATGCTTTAACAGACTCGGCATGCGTCGTAAATGGATACATACGTTTGGCGTATTTATTTATGTTATTAATTCTATCCTTTCTTTGATGTCTCCCTCTAGCTATGTAACAACTCGCAATGGTTTAGTGTGTGGTTGAAGTCAATTCAACTCGTATCCGGAAATGACCGGATTTGAGAAATTGGTCCAGGATTATGTCAAAATTTCAGTTTTCAGTACACATTTATTCAATTTCTTTATTTAAACTTATATCTAAAGGCGCTTTGGGAATAACACTTCGTTTAGTAACCAACAGGTTTGCATCTGTTATGCAATTTACTCCTGTGGTAACATTCAGCCTCACTCAAATCAATAAAAAAGTATGGACTACTGTTACAAAGCAGTTATAAACAAGTTATATTTGCATGTGAAAATTAGAATGAAGTTAAGATTTTAACTCACGACCCCAAAATTCACCATTCATTGAAATAGGATGCCGGATGAGGCTACAGGGGTCGCCAAAATCTGTCGTCTAGACATTAACATCATGGTCCGATATCTTTCTGAATAAACTTGTGAGCAAAATATATGATAGATCGTATGTCTTTCATGATTCTCTTTAAATACCGGACATTGTCATTGCAAGGACATTCACATAGCCCCGGAGTCGGCATTGATATCAGTTACATTGACTGTGTATTAGAATTATCATAAAAGGTCTCATATCAATCTCTTACACAGAGTTGTTGGCCTTTGAACTACTCTCAATCATTCTCTTACAGAGTTGTCGGCCCATGTACGATAAAAAAATGCAAGAGTGACAACTCTGTGTATTCGATTGGGTCTCGTATCACACTAGGTGTGAAAAAAGAGTCGTAATCTGTTTTATGAGACCCTAGGTTAAATATCCTTTTAACTTATTAACCCTTTAATCCCTACCAACCACAATAGACCGGTCTAAACAATAGAAAAGAGAATACCATCTAAAGATTTAGTGGTGAAAGGGTTAAAGAATAAAAATATATGTCATAATAGCAAGCAAAACCAAATAATACTGCAATTACAACTTGGGATGATAAACGATAGGACTCCATATTCCATTGTACACGTCAGTCATTTCTAAGTTGACTTTTAATATGTGAGGTTTACCACTTTTCACTTTTTATAGCATACCACTGTTTATATACATGAATTCAAATTAAAAGCTAAAATCTCATATGATTTAGGCATAAGAGAGCACAGTTCAAAATAAATCTGTTTCATGGTTTATTTTAGATCGTATGATAGGATATTCATAGCAGTAGGCAGATATTCACGAGGCAACAAAATGATTCATTACAATACACTTAGTCTCCAAAACGTTTTCTGAAACATGATTTTAAAAGTCCCAAGCGATGTTTTTTATAGACTAAGGTGATATAACATGGCGGCAACTAGTGGAGTCAGTAATGGCGTTTCGGACAAAGACTTTGAGTTCATTTTACATTCTGTACTACCAGCAGTATGGAAAGCCTAATATATACCACTGCTGCGCTAGTAATCTATAAATTCAGATGCATTAAAAAGAAATCAACATCAGGGCAGTGTAACTATGTCATTAATTTCCTGGATACCAAGAATAGCTTCCGTTCAAAGTTTTTTTCCCCAATTTGATACATGTAAATTATTCAGTAAGTAATACAACCAAAATCATTAATTACTTTATACAACCTCCTTATCTGTATACATTTGTGGTGTGACCACGACTCTGCGATCTAGAACGCACCTAAATAATCTGATTCGATTACTTTGGATATACCATGAGAACAGTAGTAACCTTGGGATATAAGAGGTCATATTTAGTACACAACGTTCATAGTATACATTATCACAATGTTTTCCTGATAAGCTTTGTTATTTCTTATCCTGGACGGTCTGAAATAGACAGAGCGCAGTAATTTGGTGCCTTACCGACGGACGCTATATTGATTATGCGTATAGAGATATATAGTCTGGGTTCCTGGCCCAATTTTACTTCGTCGATAGGTATATATATTGACAGCGTTAGCATCAGTGAGCCAAGATCCCAGGCTAGATATATAAATTTATGAGTTATCCCCCCTTTACGATATTCTAACACCATCATGGCGCACAACACATTTGAACTTCCGGCAATACAGGAACCTGGAACATTTCTGAAAATAATAAAAAGACAAGACAGATTACAATTTTTGATGTCAGACCACGAAATGTGACATTGCGACATTGGATTTTTACTCAAACTTTAATATTTCAATTTTTAGCATTAGTAATCGTTCTATAATAATTTGAATACGAGGTTTGTGCGTTGCCGTGTTGTTTTTGTTGTCTAACATCGTTAATGTCTTAGACAGTTTTGATTTCTAAATTAGTTAAGACGCAATACCTCTAGATCTTGACATGACTAGATACACAGCTTTCCTATTGAAATCCCGTTGTGTTGTACTTTCAACGGAACTTGACTTGCCACGTGCTAAACTACAACAAACTACACGAACCGAATTTTTTTTTAAAGTCATACAAGCGCATCTGGTAAACATCACTTCCTAGCAACTTAACAATCACTTGTTATTCGTTTTGTTTAATTAACCAGTGTAATTTTGCTTATTTGCATTATTTGGCATTGTTTATGTATTGTATTGCCCCACAAACAAAATAAAAGAGCAGTTTATTCTAGAGTTCTGCAAGTAGAACAACATGCGTTCCCACTTAGCACCGGTCGCCTTGCACATGTTAAATTAGCGTAGTCTTAATCGACCTTCGACATTCTCGACGTGTTCTCAGCTGGCCGAAACAGCTGCCAGTACTTACGAAAATAATATGATAATGAAAAAAGTGAAAAGTTAAGTTCATTTAGAAATCCCACACCTCTGTTTGACGGATTTTATGGTAATCGGACGGAAATTTATGGACAACAATCTGCTAAAAATCTCATTTAATCCCATCCATGTTAATACCGATTACATATCTCGAATGGTACTTTATACCTGTCTTTATAATAGATTAGAATTTTATCGGTTTAAGTTTGTACGTTCCAAACTTTCACATCTGGAAAGACTGTACCGGGTGTACTAGGGTCCATGTAAAGGGTTCCGAACTAGAGTCAAATTAGTTATATATTTAATTCTCGTTGTGTTGTACTCTTTGACTTTCTATTCCCTTTTATATCTTTTTCGTCAGCCTCATAGCGCTCCGAATCACTCTCAATCAATGACTAGAAAGAAGTCCCAAAACACGTGGTCATGTAACTCACAAATTGAATGTAAAAACCAAAGTACTCAGAGAAAGGAAACGTTTCACAAAAATATAGCCCCAATATTTATACTAATTTTTAAAAAGCATTTTTGCCTCAAATATAATTTTATTCGATGTCAGCACTAAAATTTATTTGTAAAAAAGACTAATACCTTATAAATAACAAAATCTGTAGTTATGTGTATGTTTATATATTTTGGCAGAATTTGGCGATAACGTCGGGCGACGTTGACAGAGATTGAGTCGGAGTGCAAGGACCGACAACTTTGTGTAAGGGAATCTCACATCAAGCAGAATTGTCAAATTAATTTTAGTTCATAATTTTAGACTTAAAGAAAACCATGTTCTAGCAGACGCATATGAAAATATCAATGCCAGTAGAATATTTATTTTTCAAACCGAAATTCTGATTTGCTTTCGAATTTGATAATGCTGCAGTGTGGTTCTACAACAAAATTATTATTGTCTAGCATCAACATCATAACTTGCATATTTATGCCTTGAAGCTTATGGTTTGTTTTACAGTGAAGGGGGTTGTGTTGACTCATGTCATGGCGTTATTTTGGCTGTCGTGAAATATCAAGATGCTTGTTTACAGATGCTTACTTTAAGATGAATTATATAATTCCATATGTATTCCAACCCAAACCCCGTCCCACACCTGCCTATAAAACACAACCAATAGTGTCCCTTGTGTGCAGGTAGTACGTACGTTTCTTTTCTTATGGTATTACAGTTCATACTTTCTCAAATCTTTGTCAACATCTCTGATGGGATGTTTAACATTTGTTATTGGACAATGACTGTACAGACGTCGGCCAAACGAAACTACTACAATGATCACCATGTACTTATATACAACAATGAAACCTTGATATTGTAAACAGTCATTCCTAATTATTTGATAATTCTTTGGTCTAGACAAGATTCATAAACTCTTCTCTATATTATGATATTCTATGCTATGAACATAGTGTTAGTTAATAAAGATAAAGAATATAAATATAATAGAGAAAGTGCTCTGCATAATTGCTGCTTTCAAAAATGAAAGATGGGTAAGTAAACATACGACTATGCATAATACGTGCTGGTGTATAAGACGCACTCTCAGATGAGCTTATTCACGCACCCAACATTAGCGAATTTCTTTCTCGCGTGAGGTATGGGATTCCAAAATTTGGGCGTTCTGTCTCTCATTCATTCTTTCAAATCTCAAAGACGTCAAAATCTTTTAAATGCAAATACTGAAATGTAATGGATATATTTTTTTCGGATGAAAAGTTAAAAATAAATATCCATAATGTTGAAGATGCAAACTAATTTAAATAAATAAAAATATTAAAATGATATTGATTTATGAATACAACGTATTAAGTAGTTCCATAATGAATGAACTGATTAGTTAGATAAAAGGTAAAGAAAGTAATTATACAAATGAATAAAAAACGAAATAGGAACGGTAAAGTTCATTAATCGGAATATTGAAAAATATTGTCGATTTCGGATTTACGGCAGTAGAAATATAATAACTTAAGGAATGCTGTTTAGATGAAATGCATTGATATATAGGAGTACAATATATTTTGTAGGTAAATTTTCACGCTGCTTTTTAGATAGGAATTCTATACTTTTTATCTCCTGTCATCGTGTTCGATTGCAAAGGCTGTGGGAAGTATCGACACAGGGTCTATAAAAATCTACATCTCGTGTAAGTAGATAAACTTGTTCCAAAACAGTAGTGTTTACATCAAAACGTGTTGATAAGATGTCATCGATACTCATATACAAGTACGAGAGAGAGAGAGAGAGAGAACTTTGCTTTCCATTAAGAATGTTACATTTTTTACATTCACTATACTTTGTAATTAAAATTATAGATTCAGATCACCACCCCAGTAAAACGACTGGATCGTTGTTATGATAAACCAAAGAAACGAAGATTTTATATTAAGAATGATGTTTTATATACGGTTTTTATGTTGGGTCTTATTACATTTTATAAATAGAAAACACAAAAGAATCTAGTTATATGGTTCAAATAAACAGTTTTTTCTCGTACATTTGTATATTAACTACTTTCAACTTCACAGCCTGTGGGGTGGCTACGTAACATATGGGAGGAAGGGGGGGGGGGCTCCGTGGCCGAGTGGTTAGAGCATTGCGGTTTAAATCACAAGGCCTCTTACCTCTGGTTCGAATCCCGTGAGGGTCGTTTTGAATTATTTGGGAAAGTTTGCCAGTTTACTTGCGGAAGGTCGGTGGTCTTTATCTGGGTAACCGTGGTTTCTCCCCCACCAATAAAAACTGGACGCCATCACATGACTGAAAGATTGTTGAATATGGCGTAAAAAAAAAAAACCAAAAAAAAACCCGTAACATATGTTTTATACATGGAGTGCAAGTACGTACAACAAAGATATGTCGTTAGAAAGTATTTAAATATAGCTCGGAGATGTTGTAACACATGTAGAATGTATTTACATTGTTCGGAATCTATTGGCGATTAAAAAGAAATGAAGGTAGTAAAAGAATTCAAAAGGTACCACACAGATTGTGCTTGTTGAAAAAATAATCTTGATCTTGGAATTATAAGTTTAATGCGAAACAAGGCAAAGAGTCAAACAACAAATACTTGCTAAAAGAGGATTTAAAATGAGAGGCACTTAACTGCGCATTGAGCACTTGATATCAAAGCTGTTTGCCAAATTCTGTGTGAAATTTTCTTGCAAAACATGGCCGTCAAAAACTGTGATCCATTAATGCTAGTAATTCACATGAAGCTGCAGTGGCATTTCTAAATAAGCCATGTTGCAGAACATGAAATTGTGAATCGGTCTACATTATTTTGTTGTAGTATGTGAGCTTTCCGGGAATGGACGTGTGAGTTAAATGTTTTTACAGTGTGTAAGCGTTGTATCGTGTTCTCACTTTTTAACTAACCAGGGGTTTTACCACAAATGAGAACATGGTAAGCTGGGAAATGAGAACATGATAGAACTGCAAAGATATTAGGAAATTCTGGCGTCATTATTCGCAAAGGAATAAACCCATCAGACATCTTTTTAGTATACATTTCCTTCAGTTTTATCGAAAAGATAAATACATGCATTAATCAATATTCAATCAGATATATGATTATTTACCAAACATTTAATCCAATCAAGAACTATGCAATGACAACGACGATGACAGAAGTAATAACAATGTTAAAGAAATGAATAGGTCTGCTTACAATTTGATCACAGCAACACCGATATTTACAATACAATATGGTACTATGACACCTGGTGTTTTTTATAATTATTATTCTATGGGGAGACAACTCATTGGTGCCTAAAGTGGCTTCAAGGGTTTAGATAATTCCGGGTTTGTGGCGTAAAATGTCAATACACTGTTTACATTTATGAAGCCAGAACGCCCATTAAATTTTCAATTATTCCTCGTGCAGATTAGTACAATTTACTGTACTGACTTCCGTCTTAAAGTTGATAAAAGAAGTTGTGTCATAAATGTTGACGGTTGATTCTTTTTTTCTCATCCCAACATTGTACATGCTTACTCACGAGATTGATGGATACAGTCAGACAAATTAATATTCTCTTATCTCCTTTCTAACACAGAGTCTTGTAATGATCATTACCCACGCAAGCAACTGTGTACACAATGAAACAACAGCTATAGGTTGGGTAGACTAAAATGGTCTTATTTTCTTAATAAGAGGTCTAGAAGAAGATTTGCAACCTGTAATATCAATCACCATAAAAACTATTTTGTAGATAAAATTCGTGAAAGAAAACATTTGCCTATAGGTCCAATAATTCCCCTGAAGTATTCCACCCGAATCTCCAGGAGCATTTTGGCCACAGACATGGTTCACTACTTAATGTTGTATAATTCATCGTATTCATTATTGATATAATCTGTACATTGACTTTAATCTCAGATCTTTTCTATATGTAAAATAATATTTCATACAAACTAGCAGGGAATGTATGGTGGCTAATTCGTGACATTTCATTAATCATACAATAATATAACTGAGTAACTAATTAGCTATGTTATATTAGTTTAAGGTATTCACACATGTTATGGTGGACTCGTAAATTGACTGCACATGGGAAAACATTCGCACTTTGACGAAAGTATTTCGAAGATTTAGTCAGTATAACTAACGTCATTCGGGAATATTGAAGCGCTTTTTGACCCAAATAGAAGTTGAGTCAACAACAATCCCATTTGCCTGCTGGAAATTTTCTGTGTAGATAGAATGAGAGTTATGGCACAACATCTTTACAGTATATAGAATAATAAAAGGTGTATTACCAGAAATAGGTCGGTCATGTCACTATACTAATGGCGGACAGGATACTGGAAATGGCCATGGTAAATAAAACGTCTGTAAAACTTGGATAATTAATTTTATCGACTACAGAAATTATCTTATTGATATATATCAATAAGATAATTATATTTTTACACTGATAACCGCAATTACGGACGATTATTGGCCATTAACCATTAACTGTCTGTGGTAGAATTTTGCCACACATTCGTAACATATTTCGCGTTTTGAGTAAATAAAGCAAAAACAAAGAAATGCACATATGCACACATGGCTAGGTCGACAATTAATGATGCTGGGGAAATTCAGAGGTGGGCGTAGGTACCCCGGAGGAAGGAGCATCTCCGACCATCTGTCGCATCCTTCATCTGTTTCAAAAGAAATTCACGGGGAAATGGGAAATTTTGAGATACGTTATATATATATATATATATTATGAGAGAGAGAGAGAGAGAGAGAGAGAGAGAGAGAGAGAGAGAGAGAGAGAGAGCACTTATGTTGTACTTTTGGTTTCATATTAAAGTATAATAGATTTTGAAACTATGTGTTACTTTCTTGCTTTCATTATTTGTATTTATTTTTTTCATTTCAACCAATATTACATTTCTATTTGCTTTTAACTCTACTGTAGTCTTACACAAAAGATAAACAAAAAGGTTTGACATATACAAAAGTAAACAAATATCTTTAAATAAACAAGATAATAACACCTCATTAACGGACTGCCTTTACGCCATACCTCTGACGTCTTGATGTTTATTTAAAGCTTTTAAATATTTATCTTCAAAAATCTCATTTTTTACATTAAACCATTGGAATTTTAAACATAATATATTATTGTACTTCTTTTAAATTGAGGTAGAATTGCAACTCAAACTGTTTGCGTTTGAAACGTGCATTTACGCTGGCTTAATTGGTTAATATTGAACGTGTTTTTGTTTATTTCACAGCACTTAAATCTCTATCTCTAAAGATCTCATTTTTTACATCAAAGCTGGGGAGTTTTTATATATGATATATTTCAGTTATCACAAATTGATGAGTGATGGGAAGCCATTTACTTTTCGTTTGGAACTAATATCAGCCATGGACCTTTTTAACCGTGTTTACATCATTTCATATTTACAACACTTTAAATCTCCATTTCTAAAGAGCTCAGATTTTACATCAAAGCTGAATAATGTAAAATTACAATGTATTGTACTCATTTAACCGAATAGTAACGACGAATCTTGCATAATATGTCCCGACCTTATACCTGGAACTGGCTTTTTTTACTGGGTTTTTATTTTCTCAGTTCGTTGAGCACACTGTAACCTTTATTTCTAAAGATTTATTCGTTTACATCACAAAGCTTAGTATTTTAAATGATGATATATTGTAATTTTCTGAAATTGAAGAATGATTTCAAATGATTAACTTCTGTTATGGAAATATTTCTATAGCGGTTTTATACGACAGATACATTTTCTGCCAATAATAGGCCTAATTATTCATTTACAACCCATAAATCATCATTTTAAAGATCTCGCGTCTCCTTCCAAAGCTTTAGAATATTAAGAATGATAATCTGTACTTAGGGTTTTTCAAAACGTGATCATAGGTCGGTTCGGTTCTTGTATCGAGCTAAAATCATATTCATTACCGAATACCATATGTACAATAATTAAAAACAGGAAAAGTAACACTGAGTATCGAAGAATATGTTAGCATATTTACTTGTTAAAATATTGACATGTATGGTCTTCCATAATTCCTATGATAGTATATTGAATTATCTGTTCTACATATATTTACCCCAGCAACGAAGCATGGCAATTATTTAGCCTCATTTAATTCGTTTCATAAAGGGTTTTCAATATTTTAAAAAAGCAAATGAAGCATATGTTTGTTTATTGTTTCAATATTTAATCTCTGAACCGTACGAGTTCAAAATTGGTAGCACATGGACAAAGAAATAACTATCTAGCTCAGATCACGTGACATAGGTTAAGTATTGTAAAAGACTGGTTCCGACCCGGAACGGAAAAGCGTATTTTGATACTCCCTTGGAACATATTGATGTCAATTACTTAGATAAACTGTATTGTACTACCAGACATTTGGGAAGAGAATACAATTATTAAGTAAACATAAATTAATTTTTGACAGTTATACTGATCTGTGGAGATATATATTTCTTTTGGTTCGATTGTTGTTGGGTGCCATAATGAACAATATGTGTTGTACAACACACATATAATCTCTTGGAAACAATACTTTGTTGTAATATGAAAACGTTTTATCTAATATTTTGTTTGTCACATGCGTTCTGAATATTGTCAACACCCGAAAAATGTTAAATGGATGGTAATGGATACTAATCATTATAGATAGTATTCAAATATACTTACTTCTTGCTTTTCATTTCCAACAACGATTGAGAGGATGTTGAAATATAAACTGACATTAATCACGTTAATTACATTAAACTTTTTACGTTTGCAAGACAACTTGGTCATTACCAATCACATTTACCGGGATTATATCGGAAACCACTTTAAAATCAACATCATGTTTTAAGAAAATTATTGAAAGACCAAACAAACTTAAATAAAAGAAACAGAATACAAAAAGAAAAAAAAAAGAAAAAAGAAAATTGCAGAAAAAACGAAGAAAATAGTAAAAAACATAATTAGAATACAAAAATACAAACAAACAAATAAACAAACAAACAACAAATAAGATTGAATAGAAAAATATTTATAAAAAACGAAGCAAACCACCCAAAAGTAACAAAAAACAAAAAAAAACCGCACTATACAGACAAGATTAAAAAAAAAAACAACATTATTTTGACATCATCCTTGATATAGGTCTTTATTTAGGTGAACTTTCTTTCAGCTGTTAACTTTGTCACATAGGAGAAATATTTCAGCAAGGCATTAACAAAAATAAAAAATTCACACATTCTGGAATTTGTGAAATTTTCCCCCAAATAAATGAATTAAATAAATCTGGTTTTTACACCCAACAAAACACCACTTCGTTTTATCATACCACAGAATTATGCATTTAATGACAATCAGAACTTCTGGAATCTGTTCGATAAAGACATGTGTCAGATACTTTTTATAACGCGCAACAATTTTGTAATTTAAACATCAAGCTTTGCAATGATGTTAGTTTTATCATTAGCTTTGCCTTTTTATTCTACGGGAACGCATTGCTGTCAGATTTATTCTTATCTCGGAATGTGTTATTTAAAATAGAAATTCGATATATTAACCAGACATTGAGACAATACATAGACATGTCAAGAATAAAACTCAAACGTTGGAGATATTAACACCACGAAATATTTAGAAATATAGAATTTACACTTGGCGGTAGCAGTCTTCCGAAGGATTTCATCGCTTCTTTAAATTGTTTAATACATGGACACAACATAGGTTATAAAGGTCAATATTTTGTTCTGTAATACATGTATTTGGTGTCAATGGCAAGGAATTCAAGACCTAAGCCACTCTGTTCAATAGATCATGGCACCTGATCCCACCTCTTGGTTTCCAGAGGTCCGTGTTTGTCCATTTTTACCGGATTTGTATCTATGTCCTGGGCATCCTATTAATTTATACTTTGGTATCTGAAATTTTTATATCATACATATTATCAACATACGTAAAATATATAACGAACACTTTCAGTCACTGACTTCAGTTTTGTTTTAATTTAGTTTCGTCTCTAATACAAAGTTTAATTCATGTTTTTTATTGTTAAATTATTGTTTGAAATGATCAGTAACCGCGGGTACAAAAGTATATTTCAAACAATCCATTTATTAGTATTATTATTTGTTCTCTATTACGAAAGAAAATAGTTTTATATAATTGAAAATGAATTTTAGGAGCCTTGAGATGTATTAGTTTCAAAGCATCAATAGTTTCTCTGCGGGCTTTTGCCCATTTCAACAGAAAAAAATGTGCTGTTTGCGTAACTTTTGACGTATTCGTTTGATCGTCTATCTTCAGACAACGCATGGCTCTAGATAACATGGTATTTTTAGAAATCGAGAATTTGATTTAATTTCAGTTAATGCTTTGTTTTCAAGGTAATTATTTGTAAGGCTTATCAGAAATTGAATGTTCTTTCCTACGGAAAAAGTGCTGTGTAGTCGTCATGATAACCGTCGACGAAATACTCTGTCAACGAACGAATATACACACAGTAACTACATCAAAATGGTAGTAGACATTCCTTTGAATTACATCCAGTATAACAACGTTCTTATAGATTTTTCCTAATGCTATATCTGAAGCAACATTTCAATATGATATGGTGGTGTAATGATCAAAATATCTAATACGAATTGATGCTTAAGGCAAATGAACCCTGCATGCCAAAACATGTATATATAACTAACGACTGAAACATGATGGTCATATCTACTCTATGATATTTGAAAATCATAGATCTACCATTATGTATTATCAATCTTTAGGATGTATAGGGGATAATTTACAAATCTGGTGAACATTTGACAAAGATAGAGTTCTGGGAATACAGAGGTGGGATTAGGTGTCATGGAGGAAGAACCAATGGCGACCAATGGCGGATACATTCAATTATCCGGCATGCCTTAAGATTTAATCAACAAGAACGAACCTTTTGAAAATCAAATGATGAATGAGACATACAGCAGAAATAAAGATAGTTTGGGCTTAAAATCTTGGTCAGAAACCATGTAATATATAGAAATATAAGAATTGATATGCCTGTGTTTATATCTTGTTTGTTATAGTATATCAATCTAGGTAGTACAAAACGACATATTAGTATTGGAAAATAGCTTATATGTCTCTTTGAATTCTACCATTATCAGAAAACAGTAAAGTCTCTAAAAAATCTAAGCAACATCAGCTCTATTAATTTCATCATCATCATCATCATCATCATCATCGTCTAATTGTAAAGACCTTTGACTTTAATTTTAAATACCGAATGAATAATGGGTAATAATCAGTTTGCGAAACGGATTGAACGTGTAAGTATGACTTGGTATGTGTTCAGACTAGGCTTGTTACGCTTGTGAGTCGAACGTGCAAATCAAGGCATTGTTGTAAAACAACGGACCTAGTATTTGTTGTAAAGAAAGCAGGTGTCTGACATACTGAATTATCATTATTGCAAAGTGGTTATTGTAGACGATCATTTTAAAATGCAAATTATGATTTTGGCATGAAGATACCTATAACTTTAAAACCCATGGTATAAAGTAACAGCGTTAATATATTCGTATCAGCGGGCAGTCATGTTTTATCACATAGTGGTTTTTCTTTGACACTTATGTTCTCATTTCGTTGAAATATATAAATTTATTTGATTAGTGCTTTTGGTTCTCAAAAAGACAAACATTGAACAAGTAACAACAATTTAGACAAAATCACACGCAGAGAGAGAGAGAGAGAGAGAGAGAGAGAGAGAGAGAGAGAGAGAGAGAGAGAGAGAGAGAGAGAGAGAGCAAGCATATGAATACATAATTTCGTATACGCTGTTTTCCGAGAAGATATTTTAATATCACCCATATTCGTGATAATACAAGGTTATGCAGTGATGTAAAGGTATCGGTTTAAATTATATATGGCGATTCCAGAGAAACGTCACCTTTGATCTCATAGCATGTCTTAATCACTGATATTGTAATACAAAATTCTTCTTCAATCAACCACAAGTAAGAGTCTTGTATACTGATAATAAAAGCAAGTTTAAAGAGTTGTCGTGTTTCATTCAAATATATGTAATTATTGCAAAACTAGAATCAGTTTAGTGAGTGACAGATGACAAACTGAATATTGAAAATTGCGTTTAGTATTTATTTTTTATATAGTGTCAGTTTACGGTTTTATTGTCTTAGATTGTTTATAGGTATTTTACGCGACAGTTATTTTGTTTCAGTTACACATTGATGGTAGATTACAGTAGCAGAAGGGTGGGGGTCTAGGTTACATGTACCGGGGAGAAATATCTAACAAGTCGCATGTAAACAGGGAAACTTGTATTTTCAATCATTTTAATTAGATGTGAACCCACTCTGAGACGTCCACTACGGTGCGGGCACCTGTCGCTCGGCGGAATTGGATTTCGCATTTGAATTTCAAATACTGATGGAATATTTGTTATTTTGTCTTACACAACTCCGGATATGGCTTAGTCTATCAATCTTGGCTAAAGCATGTAAATAAATTTAAACACATGTTGCACAGTGCCAACATAATTCTTGTCGCATAACTCTTGAACAGATTAGCAATACCCATCTGGGAAACATGAAGTTAAATGATTAAAATTCGCTAAATATAGAAACAAATCTCGGTCATCCATATGTTTGAAAGTATCAAATTAGTTTACCGTTGTGTTATTGATTAAAGGATAATCTGAATAAGTCAGAATGTTTCCTAAGATACAAATTAATGATTTAGTAAAACCAGTCAACCATTATGAACATTGTTAATGACCTTAATGAGTACTATATTTTGGCAGATACATGATTACAGTTGTTGACGTCACAATACAAGTGATGAATACTAGTAATTCGTGTAGAGAAAAACAAAATGAAAACAAATAACAAATAATAAATAGCGATAACTTGCAGCCGTTAACAGGATGCGGGTATGAATGAAAAGTAGAATGTATACAAACACTTCTTATGGTGGTTTAAGCTTTTCTTACTTTACAACAAATGTACAAAATAAGCCTTATAACTGAAAATGTATTTCAATTTTTAATTTCTCTTGTCAGTACTTAATTGTAACCAAAATCCTCCAGAATGCTCATGTGCCTTTTCCCAGATTGATAGGAACTACGGAAAACTTATTATTTGAGGAATTGATAACATATAAAAGAAATAAATAAAATATAAAGTACTAAAACAATGTAATTTATTTGCATTTGTTTTCGTGATAAACTCCAAACATTTTAGGAGCTCTCCAAACTTTTCTCGTTTTATTTTGAAATGTTTATTTATTTAAAACATTGTATTATCTTTCGCCAGTTAATGGAAAAACGTACGGATAAATAGAAAAGAGGAACTTGATACAAGACATGCATGAGTCATTGTATAATGAGTACAGAAGTAAAACACAATGTACAATGTACATATCTGCAATAACGTGAATGCGGAAGTGATATAGCTTCTTTGAAAAACATCGATGATAACATGATATTTATTGTTAAAAGATACTGTCAAATCTCCTTCAATGAATACAGGCGAAGAGAATTAACAAAAATAGAATTTACGAAATATGACTTTTTATAGCCTATATTATGTAGATATTTTTAGTAAACAAAGTAAACTGAAAATGTGTAAAATTACCACACCATTATGAGCTGTATGTATGTATGTATGTATGTATGTCTGTATGTCTGTATGTCTGTCTGTCTATCTGTCTGTCTGTCTATCTGTCTATCTATCTATCTATCTATCTATATATCTATCTATCTATCTTTCTATTTATCTATCTATCTATCTATCTATCTATCTATTATCTATCTATCTATATATCTATATATATATATATATATATATATATATATATATATATATATATATATATATATATATATATATTTATTTATATATATATATCTGATACGACATTCCATTCATATTACATTTATGGTACGAGTTTCTGAATTTTCCATTTTACGAGCCTATGGCAAGCAAAAATGTAAATTCATAAGGAGTACTGATTCTCCTTATCATATGATCAAATATATGCAATATAAACATTTTCTGATGACTGGGGATGAGAATCTTTATTCTCATTTCTGTCGAGTTGACCAGATTGTTCTAAATATGTAAAATACTCGCGCAATTATAAGTGCACAAACATATTGTAAATATTGCTTATATTTGAATACATACATTAAGCCTACATTTCAAATTATTATTTGCATCTAAGCATACTTTATCAGATGTTGAAATTAGCAAAATTGCTGACTTGGATTCAACACAATTTTAAAATCATCTACACAACATATTTTATTCGATTGTCCCCATTCAAGTTCAAGTGATGTCACAAACAACAAGTGACGTCATTGCAAACCTTCAGATGAAGGAAATCTTCGTACGTAGTTAATAAAAGTTGTTCAGTTAGCTGCACGTTAGCCAATCAAATCGCCGCTAGGTTTTTATACATGATACATGTAAAATATTTATGTGATCTGTTATGTAGCTGCATTACACAGATCATATGAACTATATATATATATATATATATATATAATATATATATATATATATATATATATATATATAATATATTATATATATATATATATATATATATATATATATAAAGCAATGCGTGTGTATGTTATTGTGTCACAAGACGTAAATACATAGATCACTATTTACAAATTCATGCTTGGATTTATAATTGCAAAATCGCTTATGGCATATAGGTATCAAGGACAATAATCTACACGATATTATGTAACAGATGTGATAAGAATAATATTTTTTCCTAGTTTACAAGTTTACAAGCACACCATTGTTGCCATGAATGGGGACAATTTTTAAATTACTAATTTCTTACAACAAAATTACAGTACAAAACAAACAAGAAAATTCTAAATTTGAAATGACAAAGGCGCGCGTTGCACCGGTGGTCCGTTTGCCTGAAATAATTCAAACTTTGTATAGAATTCAATGAACCTATGTGTTTATCTCCTCCCGATAAAATGTGTATCGGTTCATAATCAAATAAAAAAATCGCGTTTAAGTTCTTCATTGTAGATTTTATCGATCTTGAAATTGATCATCTGCGAGATCTCGTTGTATTGTATCTTCCCTGTATGTCAATCTCAAGTGTTAGCTTGTTCGATATGGTATTGTTTTTCTTTTCCGAAGAGTCATAAATCTGCCATCATTATGTCGCAGATCTGTTGCTTGACATTCGAACGGTCCAGTGGTTATGAATAGTCTTGCCTGCCATCAGGGTTTTAGTAATTCGTGTGTAGTTGTCTTAAGCGGCTTATATGTGTGTATTCAAACCTGGCCATACAAAATTTCAAAATGTGTGTTCATACGTGTTGTTTACTCAAGAAATTTGTTCTTTGCGGTAAGAATTATTACACAAACTACGGAAAAAATTCCTGAAAGAATAGTTATGAGGTGATACAGAATTCTAGGGAGGTAAGTGTCATTACTTCTACATTTGGTAAAAGCCGCAGCTTCTTTTAAACATGATAAAGATAAATAATGTAGAAATTGATCGATTTTAACTTAATATAGAGTTCGTTATATTAATAATGCAGCGCCCATATAGCAGTGATTGGGAAGGGAATGATAATCGGGGAAAATAAGAAGACATTATTTTCAATTTTTATTATACATATGAATCTGTTTCGTCGAAGTAGATGAAGCAGATAATAATGCAATTCTGGAGTGAAAAATTATCCCGATGGACGAAGACCGTTTTCCAATTGGCAACGTTCAATTGATCGCACTCACAGCAATGTCAGAGAAAATGAAATCAGTGTCAGTACACGAGATTAAATATTCATCTTTCTATATTCTGTTTACGTAGTCGCTTTCTAAAAGAGTTCTATAGACCTTGATTTGATGTTCGTAATTTGTGTTCGATAATGAGGCGATATGTAATATGTTTTATCAGACCTCGTCCTGTTTTGTATCGAAATTTCAAAACCAGTTTCTGTAAAATAAGTAATATAGAATAATCCTGAATTTCAAGGGGAAACTAACAGATATCAAAACCGTGTTCATGAGAACATTATTCATGATATCACAGAAAATTTCTTAATAAATGATAAGATGATATGACTTTACTACAACATAATCAAATTTCATTAGATTTAAAATGCATTCATTTTAGAATGCGTACTGAAACCTGATCATTTCGAAATAAGATCAATGAACAGGATCTTGGATAATTTGTGATGAGGATTAAACACACGTGTCATCCGTGTAAAGTGAAAATACTTTAGATCAGATTTACAAAAATATTGGTTACAGTGTGAAATGTCGATTGCGGGAACTGCTATCCAGAAGTTCCTGGGTAGGAAGCCAGCTCCACCGCCTCCATCAGATCCACAACCACCTCCGGATCCCAACGCTCCGAAGTACGAAACTAAGGCTGCAGGTTTTGTGTGTTGTCAGAATATATTTTGTACAGTTGTGTGTTTATAATATTGTATCAATGTTCGTTTTGTTTTGAAATGTATTGCAAGCACTTGCGTTAATAAAGTCGTATCTCCCAGAAAGTCCACAGATTGGAAACATTATTTGATTTACGTAATCAGTGCCAAAGTTAATAACGTTTACAACGCACTTATTATCTTAAGGATAGATTTAGAAAACGTTGAAACAAGAACTATGGCAATACAGATTATCATGAATAATAATTATGGTTGGTTTTATAATCATTTTTGTTATTATCTCTATTTTTATCATCATTTTTATTATTGTTTTTATTTTGTTGTTGCTGTTTGTAGTCTCCAGTCATCAAAATCTTGATAACGTTCTCAAAAACGTTCATTCAGTTCAAGTAACATCTGATGTTGTTCGGTTCGGTTTATGGTATGATTGCTTCTGGACCATGGGCAAATCTACTCGTACATCCTTTTCATTTATCCAAAGGTTAACTCGAAATTTTTTCTTTTTCTATCAACATGTCTATATCTGCTTAAAATACTTCAATACATCACTAGGTTTAGATCCTAAAATAAACTTGAAAGTAAAATGTTATCAATACACACGCGAAGGCGATGCAATATCGCTCAGCGAATGACATATATTATTTGATCAACGAAAATGCCCGAATGTTCGTGTAAATCGTGAGTAAAAATTTGAATTTCAAAGTAAAATATATAAACTAAAAAACTTAATACAAATGTGTAACATTGATGTAAATGTCAACTTTAACTCAAAGGTTTTACAATTATCAGTTTAATTCAAAGGTTTTACAATTATCAGTTTTACAATACAAAACTTTGACTGTTACGCATAAGTAGGGTATTGCAAAAGGTATATAATGATATACATATATTGTACCTTTGATGATATCACTTTAATATCTGCCATATATCTATCGATCTTATCAATCAAAACATATGGACGTAAGGGCTATTTGTTTTTCATGTTTGAACCAAAGGTAAATACTCAGAATATCGTCTTCTTGTTAGATCAATCTAACACGAAATTTCAAATATTTAATTTGCAACTTGAAAGAGATTTTCTGATTTGAGAAAAGAATAGATCGGCGTAATGAAAACAATCAGAACATTGTGTCATTTGGGTATAACGTGTACCAACATCAATTATCCTCAACGTAAAGGAACTTTAAACCCAATTCATGTTTTTATAATTTGTATTCAAAATTGCTTGTTAGGTGAAAATCAGACGGGATGGTGTAGATTTCAATGCCAAATTTCTATATACGGGTAATTTTGTTGAAATATGTCGCTGTGCAAAATGGCGGAAGACAGTACATAAAGCAGTATGAATTGGCAATATGTTTCTGAGATCTGTATATTGTATCCGCATGGTAAGTCGAAACATAAATGACAAAACCATAAACGGAAATATCTCAAAAGTACGGAATACGTCAGATAAGAATTCGGTTATGTATTTTCTCGAAATTCATCAAAATTGTATTCGCGATAACGCCATGAAATGTTTGTAATTATAAGCTAGATCAAGGTAACTTCTAAACTTCTTTAAAAGTCTGAAAAGTGCTTTAAGCATTGTGTTGCTGTACAAATTAATGTTACTAATTCAAGAAAGCGAAGCTATATATAATATTAGGAATAATATATCAAAGACTAAAAAACCCTTTATCATCATTTGATGTCGATTACGATGTCGGTGATCATTTATATGGTCTTAGATGAAAACCTTATGTTCGACATATAACATTTGTAATAAGCGACTCTTCGGTAGTTTTTCAAACATCCTAGAAGATCTAAAGAATGAATTGCTTTATTACATGTTTTCCACACTACAAATGTTATCGCAAGAATAGAACATATAATATACATATACACAAGGTCACACACACACACACACACACACACACACACACACACACACACACACACACACACACACACACACACACACACACACACACACACACACACACACACACACCTAAATGAAAGATGCTAGTACATAATAGAGGAGAAATAAAACCATTGTCATAATTTCCGTATTGAAATAATATCACAGGAATAACTATTTAATGCCATTTCAAATTCAATCCACAGAAATGAGGGGACACGCACATATTCATGAAAACATAGTGTTTTACATTTCTACACACTTTCTACACATACTCATACAATATTTAATAGCAAATTAAATATATTCACAACAGATTGCCATGAAACATAAGAATACATACTCAAAGAAGAGAAATAATGATTGTCAGGCAAATATTCTTGTCACACCAATATATCCAATACTCGTTGGTATGAATAATTAACACGTGATCACCAATATGTCGGATATATTTAGCACAGAGTTACACTAAATTAGTAAAAATAAATGCCCTTTATGTTCAATGTTTCACATTCAAGGAATAAACAAACATCTGAAGAAATTATATTCTACTCTTACATAAAGACGTGTGTAGATTTTTGAATCTAAACTTTTTAGAACATGGTCAAACGTTAAAAACCAAAAAGAATTTGTGTTAAAGAAGACCAAAACAAATGCTTAAGACTATTAAAACAAAACAAAAACAGACATTATATTAAAAAGTGTTTAATCAATCGATAACATTGTCAGAAACATATTGCAAATGATTACATTGTCACACTCACTTAATTTACAATCTCAAACTCTACTTTATATAAGATCATATACATAGTATTGGAAGAAATATATTAAAGCTCACGTGACAATATAAAATAACCAATATGTCGGATTAATAAAGTATACTATTAGCACAGTTAATTTTAAATAAGATTACATTAGGGAGGGAACAAAATCTAGACATGGTTACAAGAGAAATAAATTGTAGCAAAGGAACACATGAATTTTCTTTGTATGAATAATTTATGTCACCAATATGTCGGATGAATTTCAACACAAAAATAAAAATGTGAACACATGTTATGTTTCAATGTTGAATCAACCATGTGAATCCAAGGAAACAAACGAAGGTTTTATCTGAAGAAATTATATTAATTATTCTAGCTGAACTAGTGGTCATTGAAAAAGACGTGTGTAGATTTTTTAACAGTTTTATCATATTTAGCACAGGTTTGGGTCCCACTCGCTCTTTATTTAAACACAAAACAAAAACAGACTATTGAAGTAACTCTCACACTATGAAACGAAAACTATTAAATGTCAGCACAGGTTCTGGTCACCACTAATTTAAACTCAAAATAAGATCATATACATAGTTTGGAAGTATATTAAAGCTGACAATGTTAAAAAATGGACCGATAGTGTTTGAGAAAACAAATGCTTAAGACTATTAAAACGGAAAAACTAAGAAAAACACAAGAATACATACTCATTGTTATATTAAATATCCAATACTCGTTGTTAATAATTAATCGATCACCAATATTGATATATACAGAGTTACACAAACTGGTTATAAAAATAGAAAGGAAACATATTGAAAACTATTAAATGTTATACACAAACAAAATCATATACATTTATTCCTGCTTGCATCAAGCACAGGTTCGGGTCCCACACAAAATGGATTGTTAATTTAAAGAAATCAAAAACAAACTTAAGACTACTTTATAAAAAAATCAATCGATACTATAGTCACAAACAAATTGGAATTGAATAATTATGTTATACACAAGCTCACGTGTACAATAACACTCAAAATACAATCTCAAACTCGATATATGAAATAGATGATATTTAAACATCAATATAAAATCGATAGTGTTTTATTCTCGATAGTGTTTGAGATTAATAAAGTAGTACTATGTTGATTATATCAAAGTTAATTTTAAATAAGATGACAAGTAAATTAGGGAGGGAACAACGGAAGAACAGAGCGTATAACTCCATTTTGAGGAATGGTGTATATCTGAGTTGATTAAACAATAAAGCTTTTGCACGTACCTACGGTCCTGGAACTTTGCACGACAAGACATTACTTTTCCCCATAAAGTTGGCAACATTGTCACAGGGACTAAATGTTCCTTGACGTCATTTTGCAGTTCAGTGTTACTGGACCACAGTTCAGTGACAAAGGTGTAATATTTATCAGTACTGTTTGTATCATGCGTTTTGTAGGTAAAACATGTCTAACTGGTGAATAATCTCAACAAAGCGATGTCGCATGTATCTACAGCGGCTTTGGCCCTTAACAAATTCTTGGGTCGAAAGTCGTCGGATCATCCGGATCAACCACATGCTCAATCGTCCGCACCTCCTACGGATCCGAAACCGCAATCTAGTTCCGATGCTAATTCAAAACAGTCAACGGATCCGAATAAATCACAACCAAAACCACAACATAAGTATGATGTATCTCTATGTAAAATAATAGTGACGTGGGTTATTCTCTATCCTTTATCTCTATCCGTTTATATTTATATGTTTTTGTATATTTCCTAAACTACAGTTAGATGTTACCTTTTAAGACTTCCCTTTTCTTACTTCTAAACAAATCATATTTTCTCAACCTCTTTACAAGATCAATTGTTTTGTGGTATACAATGAAACCTCGCCTATAGACCATCTTGTTTGGGAGACCAAATCACATTTCAGACCATCTTGGTGAATATTTGACAAATACAAAATCTCGCTTAAGACACGACCTTACTAATCAGAACACTTTGAGTCAGGTACCTGACAGGTATGATAATTTCCCAACATGCTATCTCTAATTCTTCAAAATATCACATTCTTTCAGTTTACCGTTCCATTATGAAAATCAGGAACGATGCGTGTAAGGCATTTTTATCAGATCATCAATGATATGTTAGAATGTGAACGTTACATAATTATTGTATTTCAGGTAAACTAAGAATTAAATTTTATCTATAATGCCAAAAAGATGTATATGTTAACCAGTATCTGCAGAATCTAGTACCCATGTCATTGGCACACCTTTATCAAGTTTCTCCAAACAATATTAAGCCTATGCCATGCAAGATCCTTTATGATAATATTATTTTTCTTGTATATCACATATTTCAAATGAACTGAATCATATATATATATATATATATATATATATATATATATATATATATATATATATATATATATATATATATATATATATATATAGTATTCCTCAATCTAATGTTATTTTCTTGCATTATCATGTACTGTGTATCGCTTACTTCAAATTTGTACTAAATATCTTTTATCTGATAAAAATTTCAACATTTTGAATAAATATGACATATATGACAAGCGCTGACAAACTACAGATTGACTGTATATATCATATAGAAATCTTCAAAGTCACTGACCCATAATTTAAAGGCCTCTTGTGGAGTAAAGAAGTATTGGCAAAGTTGCAATATAGTTCTTGTTTAGTATAAATGTCAGAGAGAGAGAGAGAGAGAGAGAGAGAGAGAGAGAGAGAGAGAGAGAGAGAGAGAGAGAGAGAGAGAGAGACAGACAGAGAGAGAGACAGACAGAGAGAGACAGACAGAGAGAGAGCTAACAATTATCTACCACAAATAACATACAATCGTTATTATTCCAAAAGTTTCTTGTAATTGTAAAATCAATTTAACAACAAGTAAAAAATAATACGGCTATATGAAAAAGCTTACTTTAATAGTAATTCAAATACTCTCTGTCATATGTTAGACCTTACATTATTATCGTATTGTCAACATCTTCTATGACGTTCGTTGAAAAATGCAGATTATCTAATTACGCATACAAAATGTTGAATTTGGACGTATAATTTGATTGGCTTGCTGTCGTCTATATATGCCTCTATAACCACCTGTATTGATGTTGTTATGCGAGATTCACAACTAACACACTGTATATTATTCATTTCACATATTCCAATAACGAGCACCTGCTTTGAAAATAGCATGGGCATTTGAAGCTACTACCGGAATATGTTTGTCATCAAAAGCATACAGATTTGTTTTATCTTTTATTTTGTCTGTTTATTACGATGTCTGCTTTAATACAATGTTACTGGCCTTTATCTCCTAGAATGAAATTTGAACGAATTTAGCGACTGGCAATAAATATATTAAATATGATATGAAAATCTTAATTTTCTGTTGATATTAGTAAATCTTAATTTTCTGTTGATACATTAATATTTACCTAATATATTGCTTGTTGACAATTATGAATAATCTGTTGACACAGGTTTCGGCTACATTTATCTTTAATATAATGAATATGCAAGTGTACATATTCTATTGAAAAATGGTTGACATATAGCCTCGAATTCGATACGAGTTAACCTGAAGTTGGAGCTTTGCTGTATACAAGTTGTACTTAAAAAGTTTCTCTCCTGGTTATCTTCGCCCTTTTACAAAAGAACAGATATTCACTCGTCTTAAATTGACCCTTAATCACCAGATTCCTGGATAAACATATATGCCCATTTTACAATTACTAGCTTGAAAATTTCGTTTATGTTCTAAATTCGTCCTCTCATGTAAGGCTGAAAATGGCGAAAGTTGAACAGAAGTGAAATTCTCCTGGTATACAGAATATGATGCATTTCATGTTTACTAAGGTTTCACGTCATAACAGGCAATCAATCATCCTGCATGTGGGAGTGTTGTTACGGCACCATATTCCTCGGAATAGGAAGCAAAAGTGATACCTGAACTCACCTCAGGATTTTCCATATATCCGTGTTTGTGTATATTGTAATCTAGACGTCCTTTCAATGTACTTCTTACTATCTGCACTTTCTGTATTGTTTCGCATGTGCACCACCGTAAGAAAACAACATAAGTATGACTTCACAACGGCGAAAGGGATAGAAATCCATCTTTATATTACACGAAAATGTATTGCATCTCACCGATTTGTACACTTCTATACTGAATAAAAAGAAAAAGAAAAATTATGTTTTGATAAAGCATATTGTGATGTTTTGATGAGAAAATTTAACTATAGGTTCTTGTTCACCTGGTGACACAGCTGATTCCCTCCATTATGTTATTTCTGTCACTAACACGTCTATGACTTTGCTAGTTTTTCTGTAGTTGAGTTAATGTATTCTCACCTTAGCTAACAAACAAACCTTTTATTTTTTATTCTAATATCTATAGTGGTGTATAGGTATTGTATTAGTTATATTTTTATAATATTAACTGTCTAGTTCAGATGTATACTACATAATATAATGAAATTCATCTATACATTGAATGAAGTAATTAACAGATATATAAACATTTTAAGTTTAAGACCAACATTGAAATATCAATTTGTAAATGTATATAAAATATGCACATTCTGAAATAATTTCATCTATCGATTGTTTCGTATATGAATATTGAATAAATATAGTTTCGTATAAAATTAATTCAATGGTGTTTTCCTATAACTTGATGAAATAATACGAAATTCGCACTGTTTATAATTACATATGATTTCCGTTTTAGGCTTGATCATGTACTCGGAACTGTGCAACAACAAGTGGGTCTTCGAACAATCTATGACGATGATTTCATCGACCGCCTTAATCACTATTACACTGTGATAATGTTGATTATATTTACTGTGATTGTAAGTACGAACCAATACGTCGGGAATCCTATAGAATGTTGGTGTCCGGCGGACTTCACAGAAAACCGTGTTTCATACACGAATTTTGTTTGTTGGGTTACAAACACGTACTATATACCAATGGCCAATCAAATTCCAGTAAATATCAACGAGAGAAGAAAAAAGGAACTTACATATTATCAGTGGGTACCGCTAATCCTCTTGATATTGGCCCTTTTGTTTAAGATACCGAGAATGGTTTGGAAGATTTTAGTGGCATCAAGCGGAATAAGCATCGATAAACTTGGAAACAGTGCCAAAGAAACCCAATACGTTTCCCCCGAAGACCGCGAAAAGAAATTACGTCATATTGTAAAATATCTTGACCAATGGTTAGGTGGCGCCCAGCCATTTCGTGCAGGGATGTGTGTACGCTTACGCGAACGTATAAGTGGAATATGCTGCTTTCTATGTGGACGTCACTATGGAAACTATCTCGTGACCAGTGTCATGTTCATAAAAGGTCTTTACTTAGCGAATGCTATATCTCAACTTTATCTTCTAAATGAATTTCTAGGAACAGAGTACAACGTTTACGGATTTGAAGTTTTGAATGGACTTTATAATGGAGAAGACTGGAGTTACTCTCCGCGTTTTCCGCGAGTTACTCTCTGTGACTTCGAGATACGACAGATGACAAATCTCCAGCGATGGACTGTACAGTGCGTTTTACCAATAAATCTTTTTAACGAGAAAATATTTATTTTCTTGTGGTTTTGGCTTGTTTTGATGGCTTTTCTAAGTGCTTTCAGTCTGACAATAAGTATATACGCCTTCATGTTTCCTCAACACCGGAAGTCTTACATTCGGAAATACCTCTTACTGAATAAACTGTACGTGAGATCAGAGAGAGAAAAACGCTACGCGAGAAGCTTTGTTGATAAGTATTTAAGACAAGACGGTTGTTATGTTTTACGTGTGTTCAGTAACAACGCAAATGACGTCATAACGTCGGAAATTATTAAATATCTCTATAAAGGATTCCGTGAAAAGGAAGAAGAGAAGAATGGGCATATTGATGACAATTCAGTATAAACAAGTTTCGATGACGCAGACATAAATCATTTCTAGACAGTATACTTTGAAAGTAAACGAGAGTGAACATTACGGAAGATCTTGACAAACTTCTTTCTGCGTATGCATCAATTAATTGGTCCGATGCAAAAACGTGTACTCAAACGGACATGATACCATGCATGGTTGTGGGATTCGCCACCAGGTTTGGTTTACTTGAATAGCTAGACTTTGTTATAAAAGTCTTCCATTGTATGAGGGTATAGTTGTTGTATATACATGGATGGAACGATTTGAAAATTGTCGTCTGGTCTGCAGGATCTAGGGTGGCATGTAAATATAAAGTTATACGCGCTGCCAGTTTTAAATTCAGTCCCGATGATCCCAGATAGCAGTTAGTGAACGAATATTCTGTGACGTCATTCAAAATGAGTCTTTCATAAAATGTGATAATAATATTTCATTTCAAGACTTTTTTTATAAAACCACTAAAATAAACGAATCACTGGAGATCGGGATTGATGTTTCAACATGATCTCAGTTAATGTATGTACATAGAGAGTTTATATAGTTTTTATTTATTCTGCTTTATCTAAACGTTTTGTTTCCAAGACTACCGTAGAATTTAGCATATCACATTTAGTGAATTATCGGCCACCTAATAGTATATTTTTTCATTGATGTAAAAAGAAAGTTGGGAGTAATTTGATTACTTCCAGTTAATAATACTTTGATTGACACTCGTGCGAATAACACAAGTTATTTTGCACGTATTTATCAGTTGATTTGTGGGTGAAAGGGATTACAAAGTCGTGTTAATAATAAATGACATTAATGTTTAATTTGTTCGAAATAGCTTGAAGGTGCTCTTTCACAGAAACTAGATATAGTTTATCTATTATCTACGTACTGAAAAATATCCAAAATTTAAAATTTTTAAAATTTGTATACCCATAATAAGACTCATGGGGAAAACAAAATTTGCTGTGTAGGATGCTTTATGAGTTCCTTTTATAACTATTTTAAATACATTCAGAAAAATATGAAATTTAAGATTCAAGGTTTTTGGTTATTCAAATTTCGGAAATTTTACATTTTGTTTAACGACCTTTTTTGAAAATTACTGTGTTTCATTATATGAAATGTTGAGTTACCTGCGTGATAGCGGTTGTTGAATCCTCTTTACCAATTGTAACGAGAGCCGGCCTGGCTCAGTCGGAAGCGCTCTCGACTCTGGATCGTGAGTTCGAGTCCCGCCGGTGACAGGTTGGTTTCCTGTCTTTCGGATGAGACAGTAAAAGCTGGAGGTCCCGTGTCACAGTAGGTGTTGGCACGTTAAAGAACCCTACTGCTCAATGGCCGATAGTGCCGAGCATAGGCCAAAATTTGAAGCCCTTCATCGGCATTTGGTGACGTCTCAATATGAGTGAAATATTCTCGAGTGGGACGTTAAACAACAATAAACAAACAAACAAACAAACCAATTGTAACGAGGATTAATTCCTTTCTTATTTCATTTCAGTCTGACCCTTGACTCACAGTGGGTTTGTACTCTCTACATGGGATGCTGCTTACTTCTCCATGGCACCTCATCCCACCTCTGTGTTTTCAGAGGTCCGTGTTTGTCCAATGTTCACCAGATTTGTATATTTTCTCTTGGACCCATGGCAATTAATAACTTGGTATCTGTGATTTAATATTCTACTTTATTCAACATTATGTAGTTCTGTTCAACGTATCGGTTAAATGCCACAATATTATAATACACAGAATATTCGTGAAAAAATGAAATTTTTACCGTACACACCCTAATCTATGAAAGAGCACCTACAAACTAAGTGTTTTGTAGTTTATTAATGTTTATCAATATGTTACTGAAGTTTATTATTTAACATATTCTACATTCCCCTGTAGCGTCTTATTATTATTTCAAAAGAGATACACATTGACAAACTAGCAATTACAATTCATAGGTAAATCATACAAGGATAATATTTTGCAGCACAAGGTATTGGTTTTACGGAAATATTCTTATTTTTTATCTGTTGTGCTAGCTTATGTTGTACGTTTATTTACATGATTTTGCAATGATATTCGCTGCCACGTTTTGTACAGGTCATTAATGAAAATGACCACAATTTTTCACACATTTCAGTTACATCAAGTTTAAAGTGATTTGAAAGTTAATTGCTTACATATGTTTCCCCTATTTTTGGCGTTATCTACTTTGTTTTTTTTCTGTGTCCGTTTTAAAAAATAGTGATAATCATTATACCGAAATGTCTATTTCACGTTTTGCTTGAGTGGTTTAGAAAAACGTAATACCCAATGGAAGTACATGGCTTTATTTGCATTTGAAATTAAAAAAATTCTTATATTCTAGATTTGAACATGGTATACATATGTTAAATTCAATCGAAAACATCTCCATTAAACCATTTTCTTAAAGATATTCACATAACTTTAATGGTACATTTGTCATACAATAACCGTAGAACAGATTATCTTCTAGGTCAAGAATTCTCTAAACATGTTATTTACCAAAA
Source organism: Atrina japonica (assembly GCA_030159075.1). Classification (NCBI taxonomy): domain Eukaryota; kingdom Metazoa; phylum Mollusca; class Bivalvia; order Pterioida; family Pinnidae; genus Atrina; species Atrina japonica. The sequence goes on along the minus strand of BROG01000323.1, from coordinate 431,165 downwards.
TATTTAAAGTTTCAATGACTTACCATTTCAAAATAACAAAAAGCTTATTCAATATTTATTGTCAACGCAAGTACAACACAATTTTCTTCACCATGTAAAATGCCCTTTATTGAATCTTAAAATCTAAACTCATTTGAATTAGGCATATACTAAAATCTTGAAGACATCAAAACTTTGTCTAGGCCTAACATAAGCCTATACATTATGTATTATCAAAATAATTCAATACTGAAAAATTAAAATACAGATGGGCATTTCATTTAATACTGGAACTATGGCACAAGTCATATATAGAATCTATTGATAGAACAAACGGAAAGACACCATTGTTATAACAACCCAAAACGTAAAAAAAAAACAAGTCAACATGCATCATCTTTTCACCGAGTTCCTACCTAACCTAATTAACATACCGTAAAAATCATGTTAATGCCTGGCCATATGCATGTTCCTCCGTATTTTCTTGATATGGGAAATATCTTCATTTCCGAGGGTCTAAGTGAGCAAATAATTTAAGGGGGCATTAGCTGTATTTAGCCCCAAATACTCTCAATTGTATCTATTTTACTATTTGTACTCGATGTACAATAGCAAATAAGAGCTATACACAGGAATATAAAATCTTATATTCTTCTATCGTGTGTGAAAAGAAGATCAGGTCCAATGTGATATTCATATACAGATAGTAAGGTTGAGTTAATCAATTGCAAGTGAAAAGGTACCAAACCTGGGTTTCCCAAGTAATTTTGACAAAATGTTTAGGAATTTAAGAATTGGTATGCCCCTGTATATCTCTGCTGTTATTTATCATCAATCTAAGTTGTAAATATGGAATGAATAATAAATTTGAAAAAAAAACCACACACAGCTAATGTCCCTTTAGGAAATATGGGACTGAATTTCTTTTAATCATAAGACATGTAAAAAAAGTAATGTTTAACGTCAGACATTCAGTTGCAATAACTAAAAGTTACAAAGAAATCTTTTGTACAATGATCAGACAGGCATAGCTTGATCAAGTCAATAATGTTGTGAATATCAAACTCAAGAACTAAAATTAATCAACTATACTGTTTACCTGTTTCACTACAGGTAGAATTTCACAAAAGACCAAGTTTAAGTTCCATTTAACGTGATATAGTTTTTTAATTTTTATTATCATTTTTCACTGAATTAAATCCATTATTTTTTTCAGTTTAGACATTTATTTTTCAGTAATTTATACAACAGCTATAACAAAAATGATAAAAAATAATCCAATTATATACTTTTTCTTTTAGGAATCAATATCTGTGATTTTGAACTATTTGCTGCACAACAGTTGATAAAAACACACTTAAAATAAATTCAAAGATTAAAATCATCGTCAATCGAACCATTATTTGTTATTTTGTATATATGTACTAAGAATTGAAATTCATATATGCACCATAATTTAAGAACAATTTTCTGCTCCACAACTTTAGCTAGAATAATTTGCGACTGTGGCGCACGGTGTTATAATATTCACTTTTAGGTCCACCGCGGCACACAGGTTTAGATTGTCTGCTGAAATAAAACCACACTATTTAAAGAATTCTGATTTGTAAAACAATTAAATTGATTGCATAAATATACTAGTATATTTTTTCGTTTCTTCTATCCACAGTTTCGTATCTTGCTACATGTGCACATCACTCCATATTGTATAAAAACTACATCTCGTGTGATATTGATTTATCTGATGGGTTTCATTATTGTCATTATTTTTCATTTCCAAATTAGATCAAGGAAAACACTAGGCATTTATTATTAAGTAAATGTAAATAGGATCAACAATAATCATCATGTTTTGATATATGAACAAATATGTATTGCGTATATAGCGTGTTTAGTTTCGCGTTATTCTCAAAGAGTGATTAGCGTCACGTGACCCAAGTATTAATGACCTCACAATCATAATTAGAATTACAGTTTTCGTTTTCAGTAAACTATGAAAAATAAAGATCCATATCATCTAGCAAAAGTTACTTCTCTTAATCAAAATATTCACTTTTTCATATAAGTTTCGATGGTTGTTCACTTTGCATGTTTTCTACACATCTGGCCAATAAAAATAATCAAATAAATAAATAAAACCATTACATAAAGAAAAGTTTGTACAATTCATTTTTTTCGTTATCTAACCTGAAAAAACCCCATAAACACACTTTTGCAAAATAATTATATTTCACTGTCTATGTTACAACCGCAACATGAACATCGCCATGAAATGATACCACTTTTAATTATGCCATTGTAATCTTGTTTAATTCTAGTTGAAACAAGATGCAATAAAGAACATACCTTGTAAAATGGTCACTTGTTTGTAAGAGATTAAAGGTTTCATGTGACCCGGATGTTGATAAAGGTCAGACTCTACTTCGCTGTTATGACAATCACTTCAAAATCAAGAAACATATATATGCAGCAAAGTCAGACGTTTTGTAGTTTTTACAAACATTTGTCGAAATATGCAAATATTCTGCTGTCTTCCAGTCGAATTGATGTATAACAATCTACTAATATGCAAATTGTGTATGTGAAAATATGTTTTGTTCTTGGTTAATATGTTTGCTGTTTAAACTGGGCTTGTATTGGAATGTCGTTATAGTACAACAAAGCCCAAAACTGAATGAGGAATCGAAAGGAGGGAGCGCACCTTCGAAACTCTTCCATGCCCATAGGTTTAATTCCTTTCTATATAACATATTTTATTATTTTTTCCTTTTCAGTGAAAAAAGTTGAATGTGTAGTTGAAATACGAAAGTAAAAATATGTTAAGTATTTTCTTTATCTATTTCGAGGGTTCGTGTATTAATATAATTTATTTTAACAAAACTACAATATGTTTCAAGCCCATATTACATGGACTTGTGTCTTTCAGTGTAAATATTTTATTAGCTTTGCGCTATTATAAAACCGTATGTGTGTTACATGGCAGAAAGTAATTCAAAGATTAAAAAACTATTTAAGTTATGCATCTGTAAAAATCCAAATGTTAATGCATCTGTTTACTACACATTGGGAGAACCATGAATTTATAGTATATGCTAAATATAGAAACAAAAATATGTACTGCAAGATATATCTAGATGTAACACACATGTCTGTTCTAGTAATTTACGTATTGAAAATAATTTGGCAAAATGTTATATTTTCATACAGTTTTGTTGTAATCCGTTCTTGTTTTAAGGTGTAAATTCACATAATGTCACAAACCTATAATACTTTTGACCATGACTTATGTCTTTTTATCAAAATGTCATTACTTACTCTGTATTATGTAAAGAAAAAAATGATTTACAGAGTCTAAGAATGGTTTTGAGTTCTGATATAAAGGTATTATCTTCTCACAGAAAATTTCCAATTTGAGGCGTTTATATATATATATATGTATATATATATATATATATATATATATATATATATATATATATACATATATATATATATATATATATATATATATATTCTATCCAATCATTAATTACAAAAAACATAAATTTAAGACAATGTGTGAAAGGGCACCTTGAAAAAAGATTTCCAAACAATAAAACATATGCACTGTATGTTTCGAGTTTTGGAAGTAAAGAACTTGTTGTGTGTTCTTTTGTACGTTTTGTTTTTTACTCTTGAAAAACGACATATATAAGAAACGCCTAGATATATGGGTGAATCGCCACTTTTTATTTTCTTGTATTAATCTGTTTTGTCTGTTTTATCTCCTTTGTATCGTACACAGATGACCATATGCTCACTTTTTTGTTACAGCAAAATCCTTTTTGTAAAGCAGGAATTTTAGCTGGGTTAATGTTATATTTATATGTAATAAGGATAACAGAACCCTATATTTAATCATTTGTTTTATGATGAAATTGATGACTTATTATTATTATTATTATTATCATTACTATTTTTTTATTTTTGGATTTTTTTAATGTTTTTTTTTCTTTTTACTATAAATAAACAATATCTGAAAAATGTATATTAATGAATATTCGTCTGCGATGGAATACTAACTTGAATTTTATACAAAATTTTACAGATAATATTAATTAAAGGAAAGTATTCCGACTAGAAATCCGGAATCGGAATGTTCTTCAAACATGATTTTGTCTCCTATAAATTAGGTCTAGGACTAATTTGACTTTCCTGGAGCTTATCTTTTTGTATATAATTTTAATTTATGTCTATTAAGTGAAAATATATATGACTCACTCTAGTTCTCACTGCAGTTCAAAATTGACATCCCATTTAAGACGCACAAGGATGTAGATGAGAATGATCAACGATTTTGAAGTTTGTTTGTAAAATATATATAAATTAAACCCTTACAGAAAAAAGAAATACTTACGTAAGTGCACCATGACCTCCAATTCAGCTCAGTTAGGATTTTGGTTTTGTTTAAACTGATAATGTACTGAACACATGGTGCTTTACCCTTTCGTCCCTAAATATCTCAATGATATGTTTTTTTTCTATTGTTTTGGCCAGTCTATTATGGTCTGTAGGGATAAAAGGCTTAGAATATATAATATGAAATATTCCTATAAATCACACCTTCGTATTGCTTAGTTTGCGCATGATACCATTGTGGTAATAAACAGCAGCTTTCAAAGGGCATCCCGCTGGAATTACTTTCATATTTGTATAACTCGAAAACAAAAGAACATTCAGATATGAAATTATGAACATTTCATATCAATATAAGCATTGCGCATAGTACCGTATTAGTTAAAAACGAAATCAGGGCCCTAACTGAGCGTAAATGGGCGGTCTTGGGGCTTTAAACGTTCAACCCATCAAGTAAGCACCGAATACACAGCCCTGAAATACAATTTGAAACGAACTATTCAAAATTCGGTGAACGAGCACCTGTCTACAATGAATATGTGTTACGCTGTTGCAAATCCGCTTCACATCTAGTGATTATTAGTTGGAAATGTATCTAGATTTGCATCGATCATTTTAGCCTTAAGCTGCCCCTCGATGTGTCAAAGCCGGAACAGGAAGTGACGAAAAAAGAAGAAACAAATGTATACTATGATTGATGTTCCGTCACATTTTCTAGCCTGTGCAGTTCATTATTAATTTACAGAAAAAATCGTGTCGAGAAGTACATCTACAATGCACATTAATGTTGGCTTTGCTTTGTGTCATCTGGATATTTTAGTCTTGTCATATTCGTTCGAATCCGGTACGCGTGTGTGTTAATTTAATAAAAATGTCATTGTCTATTTTTAGCAAGAGCAACAAATACATACTGATGGTATACATTTTGTTCACTATTTTAATTTCAAAATTGATGTAACGAAACTCTTCAGGCCGTTTTTTGTTTTGGAAGGCCTAGCATCAACATAACAAGCAAAGGACTTAAGACCAAAATATGTCCGTTTACACATGCAGATATGCTCAATAAATGACAGGGGTTTAAAACGGGTGGCAATTGTACAAACAAAATCTTTACAATGCGTATTTCTGGCCATTCATACGTAGAGTATGATTTTGTCGAATTTGCTATAATTGACTGCGCACTCGCTATACAACGAACTATGTCCTAATATATATGAATATTTCTAATTACTTCTAATTTTGAGTTTTGTACTTTTACAACGAATTGTGTTATAGTTCTGACTAGCGTCAGGCCTTATTAGTAATCTCTTCTTGTTTAACTGATATTGTAAGTGTGTAAACCTAATTAAATTGAAACATTCAAAGCGTCGGTATTAACCTTCGGTATTTAATTCCTGTCCAAACACTTTACTATTTGAATTTTTGAAGGTCAAGTTGAATTTGTGCAAGATTCGATTTCATTTCTGTTTTGGTCAATGTTTATTATTGGATTGTTGTTATGCTTAATTTGTTTTAACTCTTTGTGATAGATGGACCAAATAAATGCAAGAGTTTGAAAACATTAAAGTAAGAGTGTACAACATATCTTGTTTATTGTCTTGTATTTGTTTCCATAGTAACCCTTAAAATTTTAACCACTGATAGCTATGAAATGTTATTCATACTTTAAACTTGTATTGCCGTAAATCGGTTCTTTTATTTTACTACATTGTACATTTGTTTTCATAGGCGCACGACAAAAGTAACAATGTGGTCCAGGTCATAAAAATGTTTTGTTTTCATACACTTTAGTTTGTTTGTGTTTTGGTTTAGAAAAAAATAGTTCAACGCAATTATTTCTATAACAGAATGTTTTAATAGAAGCATTAAACACGAATTAATACCATTGTAATTCACTTGATCATTTATATGCCGTTTACGTTATTTTTATACTTAATAATTAATTGAGTAAAGAAATAATGATATATACGTGTCTTTTGTTATTATATGAGTTCAATACAGGGTTCATTTGAAGGTCATATCTACAACTTTACAAACGGAAGTGACTTCTCCCTCTCCACAGTGGTTATCCTGAAAAGTGAAAGTCTCTGGCCGCTGATTGAGGTTGAAGCTGTAATTTGGTTACGGTAGGTTTGCCATGTTATGGTCCTTAACTACTCTGATATAACCCTATTTAAAGGTCAAAATGTGTGGTTCTTCATTTATATGGTGAAATATCCATATAAGTAAAAATATGGCGAGATTAAAAAAACCACGAAGAACTACTAATAGATATTCGAATACTCGAGTCTATTAGAATACGACAAATTGGATAGTAAACAATCTCAACATTGAAGGGATGAGACCAGGTTTCTGGAATGAGTCAACGTCCCCTGTTAGCGTATCACACCTGTCGCAAATTTTCCATGGAAACGTCGAGATAGGTCAAAAGGTCATCAGTTAGGTTTTGATCTGATTGGCGAATGGGAGTCACTATATAGATTTGCTCGAGAATACTATCTAACATTCTAGAGAGGAGAATTTCACATTCATATTGTTTAAAAAAAGTTCAAGAAGAATAAAATTTAAAAACATGTAAGCGGAGCTAAGCCATGCGCGATACATTGAACGTATAAGTACATGGAAGCTGTAAGACATTGGCAGGTCCGACCCAGGATACAAAGTCAGTCGTGATGCCTTGTGTTGCAATGTCAGAAATATAATAAAATGCAAAAATACATGATGCAGACATGACATTGGTAACAATTGTTATGGTATACCAGAGGAGTGATAGATATTTCAGAAATGCATTACGCTGTTTGCCGAATGATATGGTATAATCTGAAAATTGGAATTCAAAAAAAAAATTCGTATGTAATCACAAGCACAATCTGGGAATAGTGCAATGGTGCTGTTTCAGTTTGCAACATGGATAGAGAAAATCTCTCAAAGGGATGATAAATCAGTCGAATATGCTGGATGAACTGTTCCCATTAAATAACGACGCAACATCGATCGCTTGGTCTCCATTAATCACGTGTGCATAACTCCAGGAAGAAATCTAATCATATTAGTAAGCTGGAGTCGCAGAACTAGACAAACAACATCCGCCTACTTATGTAAATATGAAATATCCCAGTATTAGGAAAGATTGAATCATGTAGCATTATCTTAAAACATAAATGCGGCTAATGCATCACTAATGTATGGGTATTTTGAACGGAAAATGAGATGTCTATAACGGAACATCCCGAACGATTTAGGATGGTTTTAGTTATATCATTGTAAGCACACACACACACACACACACACACACACACACACACACACACACACACACACACACACACACACACACACACACACACACACACACACACACACATATATATATATATATATATATATAGAGAGAGAGAGAGAGAGAGAGAGAGAGAGAGAGAGAGAGAGAGAGAGAGAGAGAGAGAGAGAGAGAGGGGTATGCATGTTTAAAATATACATCTCTGAGTATATATTATTAGTATTAGATGTATATATTTAATCACACATTATAAACCTGCTGTTTGAATAAGTATATTGTGCACCTTTGGAAGTCGATAAAGTATCAGTTATATGAAACAATAAGCCAGAAAATCCCTGTCGAAAATCCGTGAGGATAAACATGACATACATTACAAGTACATTTTCAGTAAAATGCTATAAAGTCCATATGAAGCTCCGTAACGTTTGACATGTGCTATGTAACTATGCTAAAGCATTCCATAAACACTTCGGCACCAACCTCGGTTTTCAACGTATGAGAGATCCCTTACTTCCACGTCTTATGCCGAGCTCTTGGCAAAAGTACAGTCAATACCTTTAATTAAGTATTTTTATAAGTATTAGATGTGATGCCATACATGGAATCGTTTGTGTGTGTGTGTGTGTGTGTGTGTGTGTGTGTGTGTGTGTGTGTGTGTGTGTGTGTGTGTGTGTGTGTGTGTGTGTGTGTGTGTGTGTGTGTGTGTGTGTGTGTGTGTGTGTGTGTGTGTGTGTGTGTGTGTGTGTGATTCGTTTAGCAAGTCGAACGCTCTTCACGTATACAACTGCGAGTTGTCTCTGAATTGTAGGTACCGATTAGATGACATAGGCCAAACTCTATACGAAATGCACTAATGAAGTCAATATTGGAGAGATACGGACCTCTGGAAAATTAGGAACTGGTGCCATTGAAGAGTTAACATCCACTGCCGATCGGTCACATGCAGCATTTCATTTCCACACTTAACATATTTATGGCCTATGCGAACTACAGTGATTATTCTATGCTGCATGTGTGTTGTTTATGATAAGAAATATCGTACGTTATGCTCTATGCGAGTATGTCAATTTACTTCTCACAAATGCAAATGAAGATTACTGGGGAAATAGTAAAACACATCTATCATGGACATTCATATATTTAGGTGATGTCTTGATTTTATCTCCAGATATAAGTCGCATCATTGTATAAAAATGTTGACGCGAACATCTGTTGGTAGCAAATGTGTACAGGGAATGGTTGTGAACTTGAGGTTTTTTCATTTGGACCTCAAATCATTTATTTTTAAGACTGCTTGCGTCGAAATGAAAGGGGAGTAGAGGAAAATAGGTTTTATATAAAAATAATTCCGAAGGAAAAAAAAATAGACTATGAACAAAATAAAAAAAGAATCAATGAAGTATATTTATCGTCACTAGTTTTATTAATTTATCTAAAATGCCACATTTAAAGAAATATTTTTTCTTAAACTTGTTTTCCAACGTAAATAATAATTATATTCTTTGCTAATTGGATGTAAACTGTTTTGTAAGATGAACTGGAAGAAACGTTGATCGTCTGCCAGCTACAGCATTCCAATGAATTAGTGATGCATTAGTACAAAATTACATTTTGCCTTGCTTTAAAGAACGGATTCAGGTGGGACTGTATAGGATTTTATTCGAAATTGGAAGACGTTTTATAAACTATATATGCATCAGACGTAAGCTGAACAATTAGATCAGTTGTAATTATGTCAGCGTCTCTTACGTACAAATGCTCCCACGCTTTTCAAATAATTGAATTGCTACTCGACCTTTTTGCAGGCGAAATAATACGAATGCATATCGTTGAGTTGATAAGTATCACTATATAAAACAACAATTTAAACTTAAGTATTTGGTGCAGCGCCACAATTCACAGAAGTTTTGATGCATTTACATTTACCCATTTATTATTGATTTGTTTTCCCTCGTAAACCTTTTTGTGGGTTTACGTATAGATACAATTTGATATACTTTCGGCAATTGCAAATTGAATAAGAAATGTATATGTACCATAACTCCTTTGACACGATAGGGAATTCACACTTCTATATTTCTTCACGATACCTTATCCTATTCCCGGACCCGGAAGGTCAGTGTTTATTAGATGTTCAACATATACATTGTATTCTATTTCATACTTGAAGACTCATCTGACACAACCAGTTTCGTTTGCAGATCCATCGAAAACGAATTTTTCATTATCGGTGCTACATTGCATTCTGAATTTGAACCCGATATCAACCCTTTTCGAAATAGCAACAATTGTTCGTTAAATGGTTTCCATGCCATTTTCATAACATGGGGGTCACCAGTTTAACTGGTGTAGTCGAGAACCGCTCACAATATGCCTAAGAAAAGACCACCAGCCTTCCACAAGAACATTGGCAATCTCTCACAGATTCAGCTGAGTTTACATTGGGCGTCAAACAAGTGCTGATTCGAGGTAATATACGTTGTCATGGCACAATATCCTAACTACTCCGTTTTTTAAAATTTATAGATCAGATAAAATATCAATAGCCTTGGTTTTATTATGCACCATCATATTTTATTCTAATTATTTTTATTACAACAAATCTAAACCGAATTTCCACCTTGGCACTTAATTTTTACTTTATAGGTATCTCGTCACGACATATTTTGTCCAGTCAAAATATCAGTAGAAACCACATTATTGTGACTATAAAACCTGGGAAACGCTCAATGTGATAAATATTCTCTGTATATTTAGATATACAATGTATTTCTAAATGCATTTTAGTTTGCTTAATAAACATATATGTTTGCATAAAAGAAATGTTCAAAGCTGATACACACTGATAACACCATGCCCCTTATCAACATTTAGTGTAGATACGTCAGGATGATGTACATAGCACACCCATTCTTCACTTAATTACAACTGTTAAACCCCTACTCACATAATCTTGGTTGATACTTGATGAACGATCGCTGTTCAGAAAAAGATAATTTGTACTGTGTTTCAAGTTGGTACTATAGAATGAGGAAACTAATTATGTTCAATGAAAGTAGACATAAAATGAACAGACGTAAGCCTTCTGATAGAATTATGACACCATCGCCGAAAATATGTATTACTGATCTACAAATACACTAATAATAATCTTACTGTGACAGGTTCCGTGATAATTATTTCCATCCACAAAACTAATTATTGTATTTCAAATACTATGGTGCGCATACAAGATTTATCGTACCTATACCGTACCCATCTTTGCACTAAATTGTCTGAACCAGATTAATGTGAAATCTCAATAACGAGATAACGATTTTCTCAGAGAGAGAGAGAGAGAGAGAGAGAGAGAGAGAGAGAGAGAGAGAGAGAGAGAGAGAGAGAGAGAGAGAGAGAGAGAGAGAGAGAGAGAGAGAGAGAGAGAGAGAGAGAGAGAGACGGGAATAAAGGAGAAAAGACACTGAAACAAATTGAATGGAAGTCAGATTGTAATTAATGGCAACAAAGAAGAAACAAAAAGACAGAGAGATGGGATTAATGTTACAGAGGGTTTAACAAGAAGCATAGGAATAAAATTGGACATAGGAATAAAAGTCAGACAGAGAAAGAAAGGACAGAGTAAATGGTAACCAAATGGAGAATGGAGAGATGCGAGGGATAAATAGATTGAAAAAAAGAAACAGAAAAGGGAGAGGAATATAGACATGGAAAAAAAGGAGATAGATGTTGTTGGATGTAGACTTAGAAGGGAAAGAGAAAAGTGAATAGAGAAAGAAAGGAGACGGAGAGAGAAAGAAAAAAAGTAATACACCAAAATGACATATAATTCTCTATTACTTTTCTTATTATTTCTTGTCAATGTGCAAATTTGATTCGGACTATTTCTTTCTTTCAGTAAATAAATACAGATGTACAATTCGCATAATTGGAAAGAGTATTGATAATATATGTCTGCACCATATTTATATATATACTCAGCCAAAAAAGAAACCGGACACTTTATATTTTGATTTATTTTTTTTTGTCTTCGAATAAAATGTTTAGCAGTAAATCGGAAACGGTAGGTCTGTCGATACACAAAACATGTATATCCTTTGACAAGTAGGATATCAGTTAAACTCGGTCAGTGTCCAATTTACCGTTTTTGCACGTGCACCCAGAATACAATGAATGGGGTCCGATAAAGTAAAAATTGTATATAATTTATACTCTATTGAATTAACTGCATACCAAACATTTCAAATTGATGCATTTTAAATGTAAGTTGTATCATCATTATATTAGAGTTGATCTGGATTCGAAAGTGTATTCATTATCCTATAAATTACGGATAATTAACAGCTGTATCCGTTTAATCACAGCACACAACCACATGGCCATTAATCAGCTTTTGATTGTCTTTTACATTCAACAACATTTACTTGTATCTATGCTTTAGATATATAGTAGAGGCAATATCTTAAAGGAGGAAGAAAAAGAAATGTTTGAATTAAGGAAAGATCACGTGTGAAATTACACTCTCTTATATGTTTTGTGCCACTGAGGTTCAAACATGTGCTAAGGTCAGAGGATTAGAGAGTACACCGCACAAAAATTTACGCTGTTTCTCGGTCACGTATGCAATGTCATATACATTGTTATGGATAATTTCCTAAATGAAGACATTTATTTCAAAGAATTTTTTTCATATTTTTTCGGATGTTGAGTAAAAATATATATGCAATTGTTTTTTGCTACGTGACGTGTATATAACTACATTGACTTAAAGCAATAGTATACTTTAATAGTTAACTTCTTCCTGATATTCCTTTTGACTCTGTCATATTATTATTGTTGAGTAAAACGACTTTTTACACAAAAATCAATATTCAAGTAAACAAGTAAACAGCACAACTATATAATCAGATATTTGATATTAACTTTGAGGACATTTGACAACCGTTCTTTGATAAAATGGAACACATACCAATACCCTTCGGATGGAATCTGATTATAATTTTGACACCTGCTTATCCATATGCATGAAAAGTTCTATTTCTTAGATTTCCAGATTCATATAACTTAGCGAGAAAGATTTGTTGTTGTTGTATTGTTGTTTAACGTCTCAGACAATAAGCTTTCACTCATATTGAGACGTCACCAAATGCCGGTGAATGGCTTCAAGTTTTCATCTATGCTCAGTACTTACGTCCATTGAGCAGTGCGGGGTTTTTTAACGTGCCTGCAACTACTGTGACACGGGTCCTGGGTTTTTACTGTGTCAAGAAGGTCAAGAAAAGTCAGCCGTTTCCGCCGAGGCTCGAACCAACGACCCTCCGGTTGCCAATTGAGCACACTACCACAGAACTACGACGGCTCTCTCGAGAGTGAGTAAGGTTTGATTATCAATGATGAGATTCTACTTTTCTCTTAAGACACCCTTATATCAAGAACTTTTTATTCCCAGTTGGATACCCATACGTCTGTTGAGAAGTGGGAACGATTGCTTTTACCATTTTGAATTTAATTTTATGCTGCATTACATAAACATTTAACTCTTTCTTGTCACGAAACGCCATCCTGCCAGGTTATTTCTAACAAATACACAATATTGGTGAGAGCACCTTTAAAGCGACATCAATGACCGAAGTGTGTTTCACGCAAACATTACATTAATGGGTTGACTATTCAACCTATTTTGTTTCCATGGCCAGTACCAAAAACTTTGAAAATAAAGTGACTATTCCTCCGCTTGGGATATGAAGCGAAAGTCGGATGAAACTTCAAGTGGCATTAGCTGTGTTTATCATAATTTTATTTCGATTTTTCTACTTTTACTACCCGTTTTTGGATGTACAATAACACATACGAACTATATACAGGCATAAATCAATTGCAATCAATTGCAAGTGAAAATTGTCAAACAGTGTATAATCATCACTTTTTTGTTATTGTATATATCAATCAGTAGTAAAAAGGAAAAACATATTTTTTAAAATAACACAGCTAATGGCCCATAAAACCGAGGTCTCGTGTCAAAGTCGACGTTACACGTAAAAAAAAACAAAAACGCTCATTGCATAGCACATTTCAAAATTATTCGCACATTACCTTAAAGCGATATGAGCTGTCGTAGGTGAAAACATTTACGTGCCAATTTTATGCAATATTTTATCTCATATGTATCTCAAAAAGACCATCTGGTGGTTAGGATAACAAATGCATGTGTAAAATTGCAACAATCGTGCCAAACGTAACCCGTCATATCAGTTATTGTTTGCCCGCCATTACTTTGAGCATTGCAAATCAACTTTCGGTAATTTAAAAATTTTAAATTACCTACATCATGTTAAGTTGGTATTTTTCGTCGTTTCAAAACACCCGTCTCTGAAATTGCCCACGTGCTTGGTATATCGGGTGATCTCGACCCATTTTAACTTGTCCCATCGTATTCTCGGCTTTATCTTTCTCGACACATATGATCATGAACTGCCCAACTCCACCGGACTTGGCGGCATCATTGTAAAACATAAGGAATGCATACTTTTCACAGTTATATTGTTTTGATTTCAGCATTCGGAGAAACATTAAAGATCGAAAAAAAAATTCTTTTAGTGACCAAATATATTTATTCATATATTCATCCGATTTTCTTCGGGTATTTAAAACAGCGTTGAAAAACATATATTATACGTAATACATGCACTTTCCAATAGAAATTACAAAAAAAAAAAAATAATAATAATAATAGGAAGAAGAAGAAGAAGAAAACCTTAGTGTCCTGTTATCATGCACGCGACATATCAGTTGTTCAACAGAATATATGTTATCTAATCTAGCACGTGCAACAAATTGTTTACAGACGATATATAACATAAGTAAGACGTAGGATGATTTCAAGACTCATTTTAAAAGAATTCAATTTAATTCTGACTCAACGTTAAATAAATTTGAATATTTGTCTGACATGCATTGGTAAATAATCGTGTCTTTGTTTTGTTTATCAGCAAATAATAATAAAAGAAAAACAAAACATATCAACAATGTAGGAAGGTGTGCATTCAAGGTATAAGAACAATTGACATTTGAAGCAATAATGACATTTTACAACAAAAGCTTTACTATTCAAAACGATGCCTAATACTTATATCTTATATCTGAATAAATGGCCCTTGTTCGAACAAAAATTAATTGTATCTGTTAAATGAATCCCAGTAATGACCCGTGCCTAAACAATCCTCGTTCACGAAACATCTGTGTCGTATCAATTTCATTTTAATGAAATGTTATCTGATAAAGTCACGTAAAGGCCTCAAAACTACGTTTATATTCTACATAATGTCTACTTACTGATTATGAAATACACTGCCAAAACAATGGGTTGCCAAAGTCAAAATGATTTTCCGTTTTCAATCATTATGAATCACGTTTTTTGTTTTCTTAATAGCAAATTCTGTAAAGGTTCATATGAAGGTCTTCTGTTAACGTACTTACTGCTGTTTAATTATGTTTCATTGTTTTCAACACGAACAGAACTTTGAAATATTTGTAAATTAAAGATGGTTTATCTGCAGTTCTGCATGTACACACGCGTGTGCACGTATAATAAAAACTTAAGATAATACCTTTACATAAATTACATATCATTACAATGTAGTTTAATTTCGTCATTTTAGCTAATGGTGTCCAATAGCTAAAGCCACTTTTATACATCGGGTGCTGGTTACACAAGTCTCTCTCTCTCTCTCTCTCTCTCTCTCTCTCTCTCTCTCTCTCTCTCTCTCTCTCTCTCTCTCTCTCTCTCTCTCTCTCTCTCTCTCTCTCTCTCTCTCTCTCTCATATTAAATTTGATGTTCAATGTATCATTTTTTGTAGAATCCATCGTTGTTTTTCACGAGGAAAGTTTTCTTCCTCATAAAAAAAATACTGTCTGGCGTTTTTCTCAGACAGACACATGTCCTCAGCATTTACAAATGTATGTACCGTAATGTATAATCAAAATATCCAGGTTTAATCCTAAATTTGTATTTTGTCATAAAAAAGAAATCTTTTTGTATATACTGTATATCGTGGTATCGGACCCTGGTTAACCACAACGGCTCAAATTAAATATAAACAGCAAATATTGCAATCGATTACCTAAGAACACATCAATTTCAGATCAGTTTATATTTACATGAAATGCGCCTCCATTACTTTCTTTGGTGAATAATTTATATCAGGTTTCATTGTTTCATAGTAAAACAGAAAAAAATAACTTGAAGAAGATTTACAATCAAATTGACTTACTCTTCTAGAAATGTTGGAGTCGATCGCACTCATAATTTTAATTGATTTCCGAGGATTACATCGACTTCCCTCACGGATACATGGATGTGAAAGGCTCTATCACAGATTGATGTACGGGATAATGTCTTTGTTTATGTGTTTGTTAATCGGTTGATGTGTATCCTGACTATATTTACTTACAATAAAACTCTAATTTGACATTTATGTAAGGATTTTGTATCTAAATCACTATACTTGCCTCTCTCTTTAACTGTATTTTTAACGATGCATTTAATGGTATTATTGTTGAAAATTTTGTTGATTAAAAAAGAGATTAAATGAATTGTATGAAAGTTTGTATATTCATGGTATCTACATTTTTATTTTCCCCACTTTTTATAAACTTCTATGTATTTGTTATCAAAAATATTTTCAATTAACTGAGAAAATGTTGTCCTAACCATTCGATCCCCGATGACGAGCTATAACGTTTAGGTCGATTTGATTTTTAAATGTATTTTACGTCACACTCAGCAATATTTCAATGTGGTTGAAAAGAGCACAATGCTATAATGTACCCGGGAAGAGACCATCCGCCTTCAGCAAGTACACTAGAATCACAGAATCAGCTTAGTTTCCAGTGAGACTCGAACCCGAACCCGAGGTGAGCTACATCCATGTTGTCCTTTTCAACCTCACATACCAAAAAGACAGATCTTAACAATAGAAAAGAGCATACAGTTAAATATTTAGGGGTGAAAGGGTTAAAGCGTGATGTATTAACCACTCAGCCGTGACGACCCCGAGACAACATGATAATACCGAACTGTTTGCTTATTACTTACTTACATTGTTTAAAGTCGATGTGGGTATGCTTTACACATAAATAAAAAACCATTAAGTTACAAAAGAAGTGAGACTTTGACATTAATACAGGTCTACCAAAATTAAGTGGCACATTCGGGTTCTGTACAAAACCAAACAAATACGGCATATATTCCAAAAGTAAGAATGCACAGATAACACGTGACTTCATGTATTTGCAACAGGGACCGTTACAGAAAGATGCCAAACAATGGAGCAGAACCTACTCTACAGATAAGTTTTAGTAAATCATAGGCTTCGACGGCCATATTTTTAGAGAAATGGAAAATATTCTTGCCTTGAACTTGCATATAATGTATCAAAACTCCTGTAACGATTAACAAGTGTAAAGTTTACTTTCTGACGGATGAAGGAGAACAACAGTAAACACAATAGAACACTCCAACTTCACTGGTCATCCCGCCCTATATAAAAATCACTTTACCATAAAAGTAACTACATGTATAAGTCTACCAATGTAAATCGGCACATGTTTACAAACACAACGAGTCTAAATCAAATCATAAAAGGGGTGACAAGTTACTTGTCGTCACAGAAGTATTAGAGATTCAGTTATGCATGGAGTCCGTGCAAGGCAATGTATTTTACCTGCACAACCTATTTTTGGAAAGTAGACCGTTTTGTTTTGGTTTCTGGGATGTTCCACTTTACCTGGGTAGACATATACCTTTGTTTGTTTGAAAGCAGAATGCAACAATATCCCAAGTATATAATGGTTGCGACACGGGTAAGAAAATCCTATCGGTTATTGTTGTTGTTGTTGAATTGGTTTGTTTAACGTCCCACTGAAGAATATTTCACTCATATGGAGAAGTCACCAAATGCCGGCGAAGAGGGCTTCAAATCTTGGCCTATGCTCGGAACTTACAGCCATTGGGCACTGAGGGTTCTTTAACGTTCCAACACCTACTGTGACACGAGATCTCAGTTTTTACTGTCTTATCCGAAGGGCAAGAAAATCCAGCCACCTCCAAAGAGGCTCGAAACCGCAACCCTCCGATTGCGAATCGAGCACTCTACTGCGGAGCCACGACGGCTCTCAGAATCCTGTTAGAATATCACAGGAAAAGACCACCGAATTGTACGTCAAATGTTTGTTTTTGTTTTTATGTTGACTGAGAGGTTGTTCTTTTGTTTTTGTTTTTATGCTGACTGAGAGGTTGTTTTATTTTCCTTGCAAACATGAATTTCTCCGATAACGTCTATTCTAGTTCTATTTATACATCAGACTTCTTTGAACATGTGGTAATAGTTCGTGACCGATCAGTCGACATTAGAGTATTTGTGTGGATGAGACAAAAAAGATACCATATTCTGGTTGGCGTACTATATTTAAGCAATGCCGCTTGTGTGGTCTAGTAATAGAGCGTTTAACTCGCAATTGGAAGGCCCCGGATTCGATTCCAGGTAAGGGTCATACCAAAGACTTTTTAAATGGTGGGAATCGTTCCTTCGCCACGCGCTCGGCATACGGATGAGCCAATAGCACAGGTCAAAATCTGGTGAAATTCAGATAAAGTTGGTTACATCTCTATACAAGTAAAAAATTCGTTGCAGGATGTACAGCAATCAAACAGACCTCTAAGATAGACAGATAAAAATGTATGACACTTTAACTATGGCTATAGCTAAACATGAGTTTAAAGAACTGATCGGACTTTATGTAATATTTATTTAACAAACGACCGGTTCATAAACAGACTTACACATAAACCAACGACAATTATTTTACTGACGTAATCTAAATCGTAAGTAACAAAAGATTTGTCAGTCTGGTAAGAATAGGAAGTTAATACATCAAGGGACTCGTTTCTACATACTCAATGAGTTGTTTATTTGCAATTTACACCTAATTAATTATGATTAACGTTTGCCGAAAGTATTTTCGCAATACCAGAACGTTTAAATAGCAAACCAAACCACAGCGGTAGTCAATTTGTAAACGTGTAAATCTATAAAACATGATCTGGTTTTGCACGAAAAGCATCTAATCGTGTGCTTTAAAGACAATCTTATTCAATAAGTAAATAAAACATATGTGTGTAACTTCTTCCTTCCTTACTCCTACGCGTTTTCACATATTTAACATGGAATTTCCTGTGTATTCGAAGACATAATATACAAGGGAAAATGCAACCATCTGTTTACTTATATGTAACAATTTAGCTCTCAAAATCACAGAACGGTGGTGCTGGTACGTTTCATTGTTTATTTACGTAATGGTAAAAATTTCACCTAAACAGATACATTGTGTATTGTACTTATTTTTAAACTTATGCCAAATACAGTGGGGTTTCTTTGACATGACACGGGACCTCGGTTTTAAAGGAGTATTAGCTGTTTTTATTAAATTTTATTATTAAATTGATATATAATAACAAAAAAGAGGTATACACAGGAACAATTACTCTTAAATTCCTATATATTTTTTAAACATTGCTACAGAACCCAGCAATTGATTATCCGACCTTACCATTTGTATATCAATACCACACTGGACCTGACCTTATTTTCACAAAACATATAGGAATATAAGATTTGCTATGCATATGTATAGATCTTACATGTTATTGTACATCAAGCAAAGGTAGTAAAAAGAGAAAAGATCGAAATAATTTGTGATAAATTATGATAATGCCCCTTTGAATTTCCTTCGTGATTTCCAAGCATTTTGCATTGGATCAATCATAATTTCGTGAAAGTTTTAAATGTGATCAGGAACATGAAATGTTATTAAGGTTATTAAGCGCGCTAGTCGAACACCTAATCACAAGTATAGCGAGTTGTGTTAAAATTGAAAGTGTAAAAATATTAATCCAAGAATTTTAGATAAGTTCGTGGTTATATGTTTTTAATTTTGTATTTTTTCACGTATTCAAATTCAGTTGGAAATTATTGAGATGCTGACAGACTTAACACTATTAACACAATAGAGCTGAAAGAGTTGTGAAATATACGTTAAATAATCTAAAGGTGAATGACCGTATAATACAAATCACCTACTTTCATTAACGACATGTTCAGTTCCAAGTATATTTGATGTACATGGTGTCAAGAATGAGGTGAGCCTCGCTGTGAGATATGTTGTAAAAGGGGAGAGATTCGCAAACAAAATAATTGATGTAAACTTTGCATTTGTGTAAATCAAATCTGTAATTCAATTACAGCCATTCAATATGTGCCTTAAATGAGTTCACACGGTTTGCGAATTCGTGTAAATTACTCTGAACAACTGAAAAATATATTTTCGTAATACATCCAATGATTCACATTGCTTTTTTTTCTTGAAGGTATTTTTTTTTGTCGAGGAATCAATCTATCGTTAATGTACCATAGCGTCTAATTCAGCATTACTCTTGAATGCCAAGGATAATGTTTGATTGTCTTTAATCAATTTTCCAAGTATTTCAAACCAAAAAAAAAAAAAAAAAAAAAAAAAACCCACAATCGATGACATCCAAGTTTCCAAAACGCATGGCGATGTTTGTATCAGATCAATAATTTTCCGGAATGTTTTGAGAATTAAAGTAACTTATAAAAATTGTAAAGAAGAACCATTCAGAATCACCAATGGTCTTACCCCCATAAGAAACAATACGTTATGTAATCCGAATTTATGTAACCTATAGTAACTGATAGTCATATGTGAGAGCAAACTGATTTTTTACGCAAACCTATGGCTCTAGTTATTGTTTGCGATTACTCTGTTTCACTAATTGGAATGTTGAATTGCCTGTTTGATGGCGGTTGTTGAGACGTCTGTACCAATTGTGGCGAGGATTCTTTCCTAACTTATTTCATTTGCATTTGATTGTGGACTCACGGCGGGTGTGACAAGTGGACAAGGGGATGCTTTCTCCTCCATGAAACCGGCCTAAACTTTTCCAGAGGTCTGTGTTTGTCCATTTTTACAAGATTTGTACCTATATCCTGGACATCCTTAAAATTTATAATATGATATCTGAGATTTTTTATATCGATACGTTGATGATAAGTGCATAAACCTCTAACAATATAAATATATAAAATAAATCAAATTTGTAATTCAGTTGCGTGAAACATAAAAACGAATACTAACAACGTCTTAGATGGAAGTAACACCCCGTTTCGCCATCTTTGAGCTTTAATCGGTTTAATTGAAGTATCTAAAACAATGTATAACAGATTTCAAGTAGATGTAATTATGTTTGGCAGTAGAATATTCAATTTAATTCAATAAAATTTTCTGAAGGAACGTTCGACACCATTCTGCTTTTCTATTGTTTCTAAACTATTTGCAAACATTTAAAAAGTCAGCGGAACATCGTGTCCGTTTTAAAAAAAATCATCATCATCATCATCATCATCCAAATGATTTCTCCAATAAACATGCTAAAACCGAAGTTTTGCCAGTTTTTTATTGATTCGAGCATTCATTCATTTCTATTGATGGATTAGAAGAATAATCATATGTTATCAAGTTGTAGAGATATTTTAAATATTTAATAAGACATGTCGGGATAGTGTTTTGGAGTGGCTCTTTTATTTCTTATTTGGTGTCTTATTTAGCACTGTTCTGTACTAAGCAGGAGCACGAACCCGACTCATTAATTATGGTTTAACACATTCAAAAGAGAAAAAGAATCGATCGCTCGCTATCTATGAGCGGTACCTTGTCACCTTAATCCGTTTTATCTATAAATCAACTGGATTGTAATTAAAGGTAATAAAATAGTAATTTCGGTGAAAATCAATACTTGGACACCCAGTGGAATGTATACTACACATATAAAAATCCTGTTTTACACAAAAATGTATATTACCCAACTTGACCTCGGATACATATAGAGGCAGCTGTATTTTAACTGTCGACATAGCAGTACTTGATGGTGCGCCTGCAGAGCTTTGTCAATAACAAAATGTTAAAAAAGAGAATAAAAAATCAAACCAGGGAGATACAATGCGAGTAAATCAATTAAAAATCAGAGTAACCGTTACGTAAATGTAAGATTTATCTCTGCAGCTGGGAGTTGTATGAAATTATAGACAAATCTAATGGTAAACACATGATACATTACCGAGTTACGATCAGTCGAAATTAGTGACATGGTTTTTATAAGCATGTATTATGGTTACTGAATATGTACCACATCAGTCTACTGTTATCATGCAATAGAAGACACACATACACAACAGAGAGAGAGAGAGAGAGAGAGAGAGAGAGAGAGAGAGAGAGAGAGAGAGAGAGAGAGAGAGAGAGAGAGAGAGAGAGAGAGAGAGAGAGAGGGCAGGCCTGTTGGATACTGTTAAGTTTCGATTTTTAGAAAGATATAAGGTATAAGAAAACACACAGAAACAAAATATATTTTGTATCAGGCTTTGAGACGTCATTTGCGTATGTAATTCGGTTTAATTAAAAACTCTCATTGCAGATATTATCAAATTGCAGTGGCATAATTATTCTTTTGCAGACAAGACTTTTTCCATGAACTGTGCAAATTCCACCCCGGGTCAACCCCTCAATCGATATTGACCAAATTTCTAACTGGGTAGATAATCTTGTGTTATTGCTTCTTGTAAAGTTCCAACAAAATCCCTTAAGAGAAGAGGGCGAAAATGTGAATAATGACAGCCGACGGTCAAAAGGTGAACGAAAAATGCAGAATCCCTTGAAATCAACATGTCGCAATGTTTTTCTGTCGGAATAATGACCTCGTTCATACAATGTAATTAGAATGCGAGCTATTTGAAATGTTGAATAACGTATTTGTGACGGGGACATATCCCCGTGTTATCATGATTTCCATTCGACTGTCGACTCACGGTACGTCCTTCCGGTCGGCTTCCGGTCGGTCTGCGGTGCTTACTGTATGACACCTGATACGATCTCCAGTATATGCACTATCTGTATATTATCTTTTTGATTTCCAAATGGCTAACAATTGTATCTCTGTAATTTTGAATATCCTTAAGTATAATTTTACAATAGTATTGTTGATGGATAGATGGCGCTATTTCTTTTATTTTCCTTCAAAAAGTATAAATCTTACTAGATAACTTCTTAATGCAAAAATGTTGATTTTATTATTGTAAATTGTCAATGTACATTATATCCATTGTGCCATGTTTTATCTTCGTATATCCATATCAGGAATATTTCGATTTTTTATCCAATAACTGTCCGCCTTACGCACGACTTCACAGTATCGTTAATCAGAATTCACACTTAAATTGTTTCCTTAAGCTAACACTCAATATAACTTTCTGCAATATGCTATAGCAGTTTCAATAATTGTGTTTTACAGCTGTGTTAGTTTTATAGTGACACAAGAATTCGTAATAACATCGATCATTTCTATACCTAGTTACACGATGCCAATACATGCAATATTTATCTGCATCATGGTGTTTTTCTGTAAACGTATTACGAAAGTTTTTAATTTGATTGTCAGTGTATTAATGTTTTACAATACACTCAACATTTATTTAATTCAGTCCTATGATAGCGGAGAGTTACAATGTTGTTAGCCAGTAAGTTGTCCAAAGGCTTAGTTTTGGTTCTTTGATATTGATTTGAAGCAGGATATTCTCACCACTCGGTCATTGAGGGTGTACACTTTGAAAGAATCATCATTTATTTTATCATCAGTTTTGTCATGCGTACATTTCATCCGTCAGTTAAAAAATACATCGGTTTCATTTTTAAGGATTATCTCCCTTTATATAAGTCGCAGGAATATTGATGATGCTGATAAATCTAAAATTAATCTGCATTTATGGAAATGAAACTAATTTCTATTTCAGTTTAATGTTATACTACCAGTATAGAGTTATTTGTATAAGGTCGATTGATTCAATGACGGAAGATATACACATTCACATTGGTTTGACCCTGTACACGTGACTAATCCTACAATGATGTATGAAACATTAGATACAAGCTGAATTAATTTCACAACGAAAAGAAGACAAGTTAAGTCAACTTATATAAATGTGTATCGTTGGCTCTGACGTTTGCGTGAGGGGTTACTTACTATGAGAGGGAGCCTGAGTACTCGGTGAAAATGCATGCCTGACAAGGCGACCACCAATGACATTTCAAATACTCTCCTATCCAATGATATGTCTGAGTTGCCGCAGTGTTCTGAAGCGAGTGTGTTAATCACTGGGCTAGCAAGGTACTATGCAGGATAAATATAATCATTATGGATGTACTTTGAAAGATCCATTTTCAGCGATGAATACACTGTGACGTCATAATTAAACTCCAGTTGTATCTATTGTCACACAGACCGCTCTCTGTCATGTGACTTTCATCACCACGTGTCAAAATTTAAGGCCTATTTTGGACAAAACAGCGGGTATCTACAGAAGTCGTTGTATCAGCTGAGAAAATAATAAAGTTCAGGTTCAAACAAAAGTTCCTACAATTAAAATTTTAACTCATAAACATTTTCATATATTTTAGAGTTGTTGGCTAGGTGTAAATTCCTGTTTCGACTTGAAGATTACACCAGTGTCAGTGACGGCGTATTATATACCTACATAGATTGACAACATGGCAACACACATCAGCACTTGTTTTTTATTTCCTTTGATTTCATCACCCCGACATGGTTTACATCGTATTTACGCAGCTAAAGTGTCCTAATGTTTCTCAACTTTCTGGATCTCGGAATCGCCGTATTGCGTTGATTTTGTCCTCGGCTCGCAGATGGCATGTATTTTGTAACAATCTTGCTCTTGCACTTTTATTTTGTATTTGACTTATACAATAAAACCATTAAGGCCGTTTATGTAGGGATATGTGATATGTCCGGAAAAAAAAAACTTACATTGAGCTAGGCGGGCGAAATTTATGTTGTACCAAAATCACCATCAGAAAATTAATTGTATAAAATGGAATAATGTAAAAGCTACACTTGCCTCTTTGTATTGGTTTGTGTGTGTAAAAAGTGTGATATTAGTAAACTGTCCCGTGATAATGAATACAAGCGATTCGTTTTCCACATCAGCAATCGTTTGTATGTAATTTTCAAAATCATACTGGATGTTTTTTAGAAGACAGGTATTCCGTGGATTGATTTATTGCGGTTTTACAGTTATATAGTCAAACAATTGATTAAACATCGGTTATAATTTCTACACTAAGATGCACTGTGTTACTGCGTTCCAAATATTTTTGTACTTCGTTGTTTTCTTCTAAATTTTATAAATTGATTTAAACGAATTATCATTATCATCATTTTATCACTGGTACCTGTTGTTTTAAACCCACATTATGTAACAGTAATAACAAGTTTTCAAATCTTAGTCATCTCCCTTTATTTCACGTCAAAATATAGATAATTGGTGCATATGAACTCAGAATTGTTTTGGATCTTTGATTTGAAAATGTACTAAATGTGGTTTGTGTACTGATAAAACAAGCTTTATGTCAGTATTACATTATTACACAAACGAAGACTTTTGTAATTGTGAATAAAAATTGATACCAACATTTAGAATAACGTTCTGATTTCGCTCTTATGCCAGATCCATCACTTCTTCCACCATCTGCTACGATATTATATACTTCATCCAAGCCTCCTTGCAGTGGTCTAGAAACAGACCGCTCACCGTGTAAGTGGGTTAGATTCCCGGAACTGGATCACTGCTAAGCATCAAAACAGGTAGTCACTATTCCTTCTCCCCGCCCCGCTCGAACCCAAGCTGACATTTGTGAGAAATTTGATAGTTTACTTGAACAAGACGGGTTGACTATTCCAAGGTAGATTATAATCGGGTTCTCTCTTCCGCCATTAAAAACTGGTCGCCACCATATAACTGAAAAATTGTTGAGTGTGGCGTTAAACACTTTTTCAGTATTCAAATTTCAATGTGTGTTAGAAATTCTTGGAGGGACAAGAAACTACAATAAAAACAAAACGAAAACAAAGCACAGAGAAATAGGGTAATCTTATATCAATAGTTTATTCCTCCGCAAATTATGTTACGTCAATTCCTCTTGTCAGCAAAAACCATTCGATAACCATGAACTCTTTATCTTAACAACTCCAAATCCAATCTTCAAAACCACGGCACCCGCCAGCACTTCCTTATAATTATCTACATTGCAATACAACATTTGTTCGTCCTTGGTTACCTTGCGGTCATTTGATTTTAAAGCATCTCTCCAAACTCGAATAATCTAATTTTATTAATCACCCATACCGTTTTTGAGCAAGTTTAATCCTGTATTCGTTTTCATTGGGGTTTGGTAACAGAAAACAATGCGGGTATTACCGGTCGGCAGAAAAAGCTAACTCCTTCCATGACACCTGCTCCCACTTCTGGACAGCCTAAATTTACTATGTTTGTATGCTGTTTATCATACATGTACTTTGATATATTTCATATGTAGTTATGCTCCAAGATATTGTTGAAATCTGCCTTCGTGTCCGACAGTAAATATCATTAAACTGAACAAATATTTTCATAATATAGGTCATGTGTTTACACCCATCCGGTGAATGTAATCTTTACAACATGACAGAACCATAATGGTCATAACATAACAGGAAAAACGGTTCATACTTTCAAAAAATAATAACTCAAAAATCTCTAGAAAATATATAAACATAGATAAAGATTTTTGAAGATGTCCTTTTATCGAATTTTGTGTAATTGTTATTCTATGTTTTGAAATCGATGTTTGCATTTAACGAAAACTATCATTCATTTCATTGTTTTAATTATTATATTCTAATTTGAAATGCAAGGATGGACAAAGTAAAAAGACAATCTACTACGCTTTGTGAGTTCCTTGTGGTAGCTTAGACTTTATAAACACGTGAAGTGAAAACCGTCAAATTATAGGTTTAGTAGTTAACATTTTATTAATCTAAGTCAATTTATCGAGCAATTACGAAATAGTGCATGAATCAAAAATTATATTTTGACACACATGTAAAAATTTAAAAAGAACAACAAACAAAGACTAATAGATTCTTCCGTGGGTATGCTATGTGGATGATAAGATCTTCTTTCGAGTTGTACGAATCGAGTTTTCTCTCGGACTGATTTGTCCGCGAAATTAAATGTCAGGAAAAATGTTATCTGACCCTGAAGGGTGAGATAAGCCCATTAAGGAAGTTCGATAAATACTGTTTAACTGTTGTTGTCGTCTGCAGATGAGTATAGTCGCTCCGTTTTACTGTTTCAAACTGAGAGAAAAACAGTCAAACACCATTTTCAGGGAAGGTGGCGAAATCTCAATCTTCGTGCTCAAACAAAATTGTGTGCACTCAGATTGAAACTTCGCCATATCCCAAACTGGTGTTAGATTGTGCTAACCCCTCGGATTGGACTTTAAGAATCATGCCACAAAGATTCAACTAATCACTAAACACACCCATGTTCGATTATTTTCCACATAATTCAAGTTCATATTTACGCACGCAAATTAAAACCGATACCCCATATTCTCATAACAGAGAAATCACACGTTATAGAATTATACTGTGAAATCAGAGCACGTGTAGCTTGTCTGGGGTGAGGACAAACAGATTCTGGCTTGACAAATAGGTAGATATGACTGTCCAAATTGGGATATACATGTATATGGGTCGGTGGGAGTTTGTTAACGCTTCAGGTATTCGGATCCACAAACATATCTTCTGTAAAAACAGTGCGTCGTATGTTATCGCAACTGAAGTGGTCTAGTGATAGAACATTCGACTCTCGTGCGAAAAGTCTCCGGGTCGATTCCCTGTCAAGCGCTTGGCATACCAAGTGAAAATTAAATTTCCATTTAATTGAAAATTCATGGATGAATATAAAACAACAAAAACATGTGTTCTTGCTAATCTATTACATCAATAGATGTTGTATTGTTCGATTTACATAAGATGGCGGGGCGGATTAACCTTTTGGATTACCATACGGATGATTCTATTCGCTTATCGGATATGACAAGCTCCTCTGGAAAATGTTTTATTCCTCACTAGATACTCTCTTATGTATGTTGACAAGTAGGAACGATTACTCTTGCCAGTGTAATTTTGATGTTCCGCTTTATTACCTAAATTTTAAACTCGTCCAGGTCAAGAAAGGGTTCACACGACCCCGACTCGCCAGCTTATATGGATTGTACTATAATACTTATTAGCGTGATAATTCGTCGTGGATCGCTGTCCTATCATCACAGATATACAAATCACAAATAAGATAACATCGAGCGTTATATATTTAAACTAAATATATTCTTCTCTCTAATGATCATAAATATATTACTATCAAGATCTAGTAGAGTACGGTAGAGGTGATTTTTACATGTGACGTAAATACTCTAATCCTTTGTCACATACTCCAATTAACCGATTGATTTACAACATGGACTTTTTCACTCTTTACGGTAGGACAGGGGGTTGTGTGTATGTGTGGTGGGGTGGACAGATTGTGTAGAGCAGAGCAATTTTCCTTAAAGTCAGTGCGAATTCGAGCTCCACTGGGTCTTATGACAATCATGTCAGGAAGTGAACCAGTTTTCCTTCCGAAGGCTGATGGCCTTTTCGCAGGCAGTAAATGTGTATTGCAAGAACATTTTCGCATCATTAAAAGTGATTGCTCCTGCGTAACTGAAAAAATACATCATTAGAATAAAGTCTGAAACCTGGTAGTGGAATAAATTGACGCGATAGACCACATGAATATCATGACTTCTGGAGGTTACTTCAATGGTGATCGTTCATAAATAATAAGAAAATCGAAATTTTACATTTTATTTTGGCATATTAACATTACAAACATAATAATACCATATACCGTACACAATATATCTGCGTTTTTTCTCATTGCTGTAGACAAAGAACATGAGTAGTCATAAACTATCTAACCCATTTTCACCCCCATACGGGGGGGATGCAATTCGTAAATCAAAGAAATGGATAAAAAAAAATTGAAATGCGATATAATGGTTGTATGAGATTATCTGACAAGCATATCAGAGATCCATTCAAATAAACTATATGTAATGTCCCATAATGCATCAGAGGGAAAACATAAATACTTCATTTACATACTAAATAACAGTGGAAATGCACAACTCTAGCAATTGTGGGACAAAGAAAAATAATAACTCTTACCCTTCATCAGATAAGAAACCTCAGGCTGTACGCGCTGAATATTCTTATTGTATTGGTTAACATTTTTCTGTCTTATCCCCAGGTAGACACTAATTTTAACCTTAAGAATATTCGATTTTACCCGGATCGAAACCTACTCCTTCCGCTTCAAAGGCAAATACTTTTTTCAATGAATCGTTAGGAATTGTGAAATTTAATAATTTTCTTTAAATTAAAAGCATTTTAATCAAAATTGAAAGTATGAATTCAAAATATAAATTAAAGTAAAATAATATACATTGTATCGTGAAGAAATCTTTACTATGAAAACCTATGATAAAATCAGACGGTATCCGATGTCTTTTAACTCAAAATAAAATATCCATTACCTACACGGTCCTGTTTTTTATTGTTTTATTATAGAAAAAATTAAATAAATAATTTTTATTGATTCAATTTGTCATTAATAGTCTGCGATACAAACATTCACCGGTAATTTTTGTTTAATGTAAAACATATCATGTATTTTTCAATTCAACATGGCGCATATCACGCAATGGCAGATAAGTCTAATACCAATAATGAAACCGTAAAAGTTTAATTAAACATTACACGAATATGAAATTGTATTCTGACATACTTTCAGATAAAAAGTGTCTTAATTTGAGTAGTAACAAGAGAAAGCAGGAGTATTATCCTTGTAAATAAAAGCTCCAATATAAATGAGATCTGTTGCCGTAAACCGTCGTCGTCTTTATACACGTTCTTTTCAAAGTGGAGATTTAAATTTGAGTTGTATTTTTCTGCTTCTTTCAAATGCGTTTTAATTATCAAAGGTAAAATCGAGGTACTTGGGTAAAACCATTCAATTTTGTTCAAATTATATATACAAACATATCTCAAAAGAGATTTAAACACGGACCCACTCAACACAACAAAGGCATAGATCAACATATGCTGGAAAATCTAAGCGGGATTGCTTGTTTTTCACACCAAAAATTTGCATGTACAAAAATGCGGAGTGATCGTTTTTTTCGATATAACGTGTTTCTCTTTGAATCTTCAGCTGATAACCTCCAAAATTGTTTTAAGTCGCTTTAATGCGTATCAAGGAAACTACACGACCAAATTAAAACACAATCCGAAAAGATTAAATCAGCTTTGTTCCAGCCGAACTGACAAAACCAACAATATAGTAAGAACTTTTATCAACAAAGTATTGACGGAAAGTGCCGAAAGGAGCTGTACTCGTTAAAAGTATATAAAGTATATCCCGAAGAGAACAAAAAACTCAGCGTTCCGAATGGGCTTCAATTTGGCTGATGAATAAAACAGCAACAAGAACATGATGGCGTGAGGAGTGAAGATAACTGGAGCTGAATGATTAGTATAAAAAGGTCGACGTTATACACAATGGCGGAACAGCCAGAGAACTCATAGAAGCTGACGAAGATAAGAAAATGTTCCTAAAGTTTAAACTGTAAGTATGATTTTTTATATCAACAGTTAAATGTTAACTTCACATGTAGACTCTAGACTCTGGTGTTTAAAATGGCGAACGAGTGTGTTTGTTTTACTTAAAGGTAAGGAAAATCATAAGTGTTATTATTAGGCATTCTCAGCGCTGGGAGGCGGAACCAGGATTTCGGGATAGGAAAGGTAAAAGAGTTATGTTGTTGACTGAAGATGAAATAAGGGGGATTATGGTTATTATTATGTCTCTATTAATTTGGAAAACGAAAGTATTGAAAAGGAACAAACTTCTTAAGCTTGTCTGATATATAACTCTATCACTCTGTGTAAGTATCAATCTACCACACCCACACATTATGTTTAATATAATGTAAATAAAAACTACAATATAAATGAGAGAGAGAGAGAGAGAGAGAGAGAGAGAGAGAGAGGGAGAGAGAGAGAGAGGTATGTTAATAATTGTTAGCTGCACATGAAACATGCCCTTTAAGTACTTTCATGAAAAATTATCTCCCTTTTATTAGTAGTTTTTACCCGAAAAATACTGTGGTTCCCCTTTTAAAGAAAAACAAAACTGTAAAGAAATTTTGTAAGTTCCTTACATAAACTTTACAAGACCCAGGAAGAGCAACATCAAGTTACAACAATGCCGAGTATTTGTGGATCTAGAGGGAGTTATGGGGTTTGTCAATTTAATGAAGCTATGGGGATAAAATGAGTCAAAATGTGATAGTTAACTCTAATATATTTTTTTGGGGGGGGGGGTGGGCATACCCTGTACCACAAGGAAAATGGTGAATTTGCGTCTGGAAGCTAGATACTGCTTCATCGGACTAAAGATTTGGATAATTTCAAAATGCATCTCGAGAGCATACTCCCGAATCCCCATTCGATTTCAGGTTTAATTAATCTATCAATGGAATACATGTATTTTTAAGGATTGAGAAGCCATAATTCAGTTTCTAGAAGACGCAAGGGCAAAATTATGCCGCGATTGTAAGATTCTTATTGGTGATTCCACCTTCGTTAGAGAAGAATAATTAACGTGATAATTTTATTAACGGATTGCCAGGCGTACTTTTGAGTCACGGGATCTTAAATTTTTAACCATTACAATTACGTGAATCAATGTCCGTGTATGTACAATGATGTATTCCAACAGCCGGCAGTTTAGATATCCAGGAAAAACTGACGACTTGCTAATAACTCATAACATGAAACTTTTATTTTATTATTTTGACATTTTAGCCATTTGTAAAACATAACGATCTTACTGAGTCGGAAAAACAAGATTGACCATAGACTGGGTGTGACAGGTCGAAAAGAGATGCCCCACTCCGGCAAAACACCTGATCAGGTCTGTGATATGCGATGCCTCCTTGTATTTGTATATACTGTAGAAACAGAAAATTTCACTCTGATTTTAATTCCGTTTTTTCGTTGTTTTCATTTATCAACGAAATTTAAACCATGGGAAATTTTTACATGGATTATTCCAAGTAAGAGTAACAGGAAAATTTAATGTCAACGAATTTGTTTTATTAAAAAAAACCGGAATTTTAACGAAATTTTGTAATTCTAGAGATATTGACTTGCGGATTTTAGATAACCATGGTGCCCATGCTTTATTAGTGTTCAATAAACGAAATAGAAACACATGACGTTCGTACGATATTCAACCCATTCACTGGTGGATATTTGAGCGCTATGCATTTTTCGATTGTTTAAGACTACTCTATTATGGTTTGTAGGGGTGAAGGGTTTAAACAACTGGCTGGGACACTATTAGAGACTAAAACCATGGACAAACTTATTAAAATTAGAAATGCCTACATGACTGCCGCCTGCTTTTCCTTTGTTCTAAAGGTGTTATACACTAAACTTATTTTTCACTTCCTCACCTGGTGGTCAGGTACAGAGTCCGTCGGTCTTCGTTCTGCGTGTTAATTTGCAAACTTTCTCACAGAATTAGTTATGGTTCCTGAAAAATAAATGAATATTGTTTTAAATGTTGGGGAGACATTTTTGATACATTATGTATCACTTTATTTAACACAACAGAGTTATTTATGTAAATTTAACTTAGTTAACAATATTCATACCAAGTGTAAAGATAATGATGCGACTAAGTCAAGGTAGATAACTCTTACACGATTTACATTTGGGTTCGGTTTCATTTGTTCGTTTGGGTTCGATTTGATATCATTTCCCAAAGATATTTGTAGACAAAATCAAGTACAAAATCAGAAAAAAAAAATAATAAAACCATAATACTGTTAATCACCATTGCAGTCATTTCCGCTGGTTTTCGAGTATCACTTATTCATGAAATGTTCATCGTTTTAGACATAGTGATATACTTTAATGGCACTAACTCTTTCAACCCCACAGGCCATGATAAACTGGTCTAAACAATCCTAAATGGGCTTCAATATAGATGTTTAGGAGTTGAAGGGTTTACATGGGGTTAGATACAAGGAACACATAATTATTCATTTAATTGAATTTCATTGTCTTGTAAATATATAAAAAAGTACAGATATCAAAATGTTAACCTTAATATGCTACAGAAGACAAAATGCCGATATGGGGAGTATTGGAAAACTAGAGTTTGTATAAGATGCCCTGGAGGAATCTAAGTTTACGATTTCCTACCAATAATACTCTCTGTTAGTCCCCTACCGTAGAAGAAACCCTAGCAACAAGAAGTATGGATGATTCAACGACAAATATCGAACAGGTTACTCAAGATTTCAGTACGTGACACGTGATCTTTACAAACATAGTCATAATAGCCTTGAGAAATGTTGACTTTAAAGATAACTTGCCTGTGTATGAAATGGTCATGTGTTGGACAGGATCTAGCATACCAACGATCTGAATAAGAAAAACAAATCTTTTTATCCATAAATCCGTATGAAGACATTTTATTGAAGAATTATTATCATTCACATCAAAGTAAATCAGGTTAAATGGCATCGACCTTACAGTCAATATTACAAAACAGTATGGTTGATGGACTGACCATGCCAGCCAATACCACGGTTAATTATTTGAATAGTCTGACGTCGTAAAATTATTTTTAGCATTACATTTCTATTATTAGATGTTTCAAGTTAATGAAAACGAAACTTTATTTACATTTTTACACACTGGACGAATCATCGAAATTCACAGTTGACAAAGCGCTACGGCATCCAATAAACCTTACGAATTACTATATATAAAATGAACTATAAAATCATAGCGGGAGATATTAAATCATGTGTCTTTTTATTATTCATTGTGTTTAAGTGGATATATTTGTGTTCAACACATCTGTAAATTACTATAAACTTAAATATTCAAAAATAAAATTTGACCCTGTACAAAGCCATAGACAATAAAGAGTGTCTATAACATTTATTTACTATGGTATGTGTAATCACATTACTGTGTGTCTCGTTATCTGACCCTATAAAGGTTAATGGTCCATACGTTTTTAATAAGTCAACATATTCAAAGAACCAGCGACATAACGGCGTAACTGATGTATGATATTAAGGTATTTTAAACTCCAAGTTAATCTGAAAAGAATATTTTACGTGCCAAGCAAACCGTGATGCCAGACCATATCTTAAGGGCGGTTCTTTCACATATTTTCTGTATAGCGTCAGCATTTGTTTCGCTTAAATTCATGTTTTTAGTTGTTTATAGATGTGTTGAACATAATTGCTTATACTTAAATGTACAATGGAACTTCGCCTAAAGACCACCTCGCTTAGCAAAACATCTCGCATTCAAGACCGTACATATTCAATCGCTTGTTTCATTAATAAATTTATATTAATATAAAAATTTCAGATACCAAATTATAAATCAATAGAATGTCCAGGACATAGATACAAATCCGGTAAAAATGGACAAACACGGACCTCTGGAAACCAAGAAGTGGGATCAGGTGCCATGGAGGAGTAAGCATCCCCTGTCGACCGGTCACACCCGCCGTGAGTCCACAGTTAAAGGGACATTAGCTGTTTTTTTCAAAAGTTTTGTTTTTTCCTTTTTACTACTTTGATTGATATATAATAACAAAAAAGATAAACATAGGCATAAGAATTCTTAATTTTCTGTATGTTTTATGAAAATTGCTCGAGAAACCTAGGTTTGGCACTTTTTCACTTGCAATTGATTATATCAACTTTACTATATGTATACGAATTCCAAACTGGACCTGACCTTATTATCATAAAATATATAGACTATAAGTTTTTTATGCCTGTTATTTGTTATAGTACATCAAGTACAAGTAAATAAAAAAATGGTAAACGCAGCTTATACCACTTTAAATGAACCCAGACCCTAATCTAAGTGACCACCTTTCGGATCAGAACATTTTATGTCACTCAGCGAGTATTTGCATTAAAAAAATATAATAAGGGTATCTCAAAGCGTCTTAAGCGATACAGCTTTCTTTTACAGTACCGAACTTCTTAAGCAAAATCAGGAAATGACAACTGATAATCCAAGCTCCAAGTCCAATAGAATACGACAAATTAGATATACAAATGGTCTCAACATGAAGAACAATAGTGAGTCACAAACGAGATGGGACATGGTACTCGGAAGGTGCCAGCGTCCCCTGTTGGCATGACACACCTGTCGCAAACGTTACATGGAAACCTCTCGAGTTCGATGAAAAGGTCATATTCGGTGAAAATGGCATTTTAAAACAATACAGTGCATGGTATCTATTTCAGATAAAAGACACATTTTATGACAGAAAAAGTAATTGTGAAATCTGTCAAAGGGTACCTTTAAAGAAAAACAAATTTGTTTCAATGATAATTATGCTCAGATCACTCTTTACCAGTAACAATTTGCTTGTTTCAAAGTGTCCCAAACGCATTTGGAGACTACTTTTAGTAAGGTTGAGTTAATCAAGTGCCAAACCTGGGTTTCTTAAGCAAATTTTCACAAAACATATATTAATATAAGAATCGTTATGCTTGTGTGTATCAATCTAATTAGTAAAAAGGGGAAATAAAAGTTTTGAAAACAGCTAATGTCCCTTTAACGGTCGCCAACGAGTTTTGGCTTATTTTGGATATCTCAAACAGCTGCAGGTGAGGTTCCAAAAAGTATGACTTGTGCTATAGACTGCCGCAAATAACATTGAGTTATCTAACGTGCTATGTCTGTCATGACGCCGACCCCTTATATGTCATTTGATACACCTAGAACATTTCGCTTTTTCTGTCAAATTTTCGAGGGAGGACAGCTATTTACTCCCTTTAGAAGTATTCAGTAAAACCTGGTACAGGGAATGGAACATATGACCTTATACTTGCGAGTAGAACGCCCTACCACTATACCAAATTGAGCGGTCTGTATCAGTTGAAATACAATTACTCTCTGATTTTAGATAGAAGTCAATAGTTAACACGTGTAGTCAGAAAGGCTAATGCTTATGTAATTTTACTCTTCAGACGAATAAACCAGACATAACATATTTTTAAAAAGGTTCATCAATTGATATTGCCGCCGTAAATTGTTGTATTGGCTGTGTGTATACATTTATTAAATGCTTACTTTTGGGGCTTCTGTGGCCGAGAAGTTAGGGCATTTTACTGGTTTTCTCCTTCACCATTGCAGCTGGGCGCAACGATATAACTGAAACCAACAACACGAATCCTTATAGTAACTAATACATTTTAACCACTACTACATGTAGCTCGTAGATTTACTCAGGAACGGAAGTTCCCTTATCCGTAAATAATAATAATAATAATAATAATAATAACGGTAATAACAATAAATGCATAAACAAAAACTTACTCATTCATGAAGATTTTCGAATCTCAATATCCCATGCCAAATATTATAAATGCTAGCAGTAAATGAACTCATCGGATATTTTTTTTTATATAAATCAGTTTAAGAACTCCAAATTGCAAAAAAAACAAAAAAAAAAAACATCAGAACTATTACAAGGTCTACCAAGGTAAGTTGGCACATGTTTACAAACACAACGAGTCTAAATCAAATCATAAAAAGAGTAACAAGCTACTTGCCATCACAAAAGTATTAATTAGAGATTCAGTAATGCAAGGCAATATGTTTTACCTGTACAACCTATTTTTGGAAAGTAGACCGGATTGTTTTGGTTTCTGTCTGAATCAGGATGTGCCACTTTGCTTTGGTAGACCTATACATGTACTTTAGAGTTAGTAATTGACAAACACCAATAATCGATGCGACTGGAAATAAACATTCAGTCAATTCAGAGTTATCAAAACATCTGCTTTTAATACTGCAAAGATATGTCTGCATGGATGGCAACCAATACGAGAATAGTGATTAGTTAATTACGGTCAGTCTTGTAGAAGTTTCTTGATATGATGAACAAAACTCGCTACGAACGCATTTTGTCCATAATTATAATAACACTTTGATTGACTAATATATCAAATGTAATTTTCTAAAATAGAGACATGTGTATCTAATATGTCACGCATTCTTTTCACTATCCCTTTGTTAGAGGTATTGACATTGCAAGTACAAGAACAAAGCTTCGACTGAAAATAGAAAAAAAATTCCGTTGAACATTTTGACGGAAGTAGTTGCAATCGTATACTCAAATCAAGGGGGAATGATTTTTACTTCCAAATATATCTGTAATGAATACGTTTGGCTTCGAAAACAAAATCATTTCAAAGAAAGTATGATTTCAATGTAACAGGGTTCAATATAAGTGGGTGTATATGAGTTGAAATAAATTTTCAAGCCTAGGATGTCATTCATTACAATATGCCTTTAATATATGATTTAAAAACGAGAATCTTATCCTCTTCATAATTTACAGATGCCGACCTGGCTCAGTCGGTAGCGCGCTCGACTCTTGGTCGTGAGGTCGTGAGTTCGAGTCCAGCCGGGGGCAGGTTGATTTCCTGTCCTTCGGATGAGACAATAAATACCCAGGTGCCCTGTCGCAGTAGGTGTCGGCACGTTAAAAGAACCCTCACTGCTCAATCGCCGTAAGTGCCGAACATAGGCCAAAATTTGAAGCCCTTCATCGGCAGTTGGTGACGTCTCCATATGAGTGAATGATTCTTGAGTGGGATGTTAAACAACAATAAACAAACAAACAAACAAATTCATAACTTGCAGACACTGCAATAGCAATGGGATGCCCTGAATCATTTTGTCTGACTAGCATTGTAACTTCCCCGTGGAGTTGAACTATATTTTACCCACAGTCGTATGTACGCCATTTAAGTATTAATAGCCTCTGTTGTATTACGATTATCTTCACCTTGTCTCTCATGAGAAGGATTTTGGTGATTCCTTTTTATCTCCATTTTCGGAACAAAATATTTTGTTACCACCATAGACTAGAATCTTGCTGGCTTTAGTCACGCGTGTTTCAGCGTCAAAGCAAATGTCTTTCTGAGGTTAATTGTATCTAACACGCATCTCCTCCTATTCTATTCCTATGGCAAATTAGTCCATATTTTTAATATTACATTATTTAAGCAATTCGCATTTTTGATAATGCCATAGTAGTAGTAAAAATATCGGACAAGTCACCTTTTATCGACAGTTCTTTGTCTGAATGTAAGTTAATTCTTTTCTTTTGTTTAAGTTTGATCTATCTTTAATTGAAATAATATTTAAGTCAGATAGTAGATACAAAACATTGTTTACATTTAAATACGAAGTAATATATTTCTGCATTAGCGACCGGCCTATCATCTTACTTACTCCATGCCAAATTTAAAACCGAATCCGTGTCGCAGTCGTCAGCGGGTGTGGTCTTCATTGCAACAGTTGGCCATCCAACTAACACTAATCTATGGCGAATTTTTCAGACATGAAAATATTCATCTTAGTTGGTTTCTTGTACTTACCGCATAAATGGGTACTTGTATCTGTGTTTTCCCCTTCCTCCCTGTCACCTGATCACACTTCGTGCTTTTCCCGAGGTCGTGGTTTGTCCAATTATCACAGTACTTAAACAATGTCACGTGAACTTCCTTATAGGTTTAAACTTATGTATCATTGATTTTTATACAAAAAAAAAATGACATCTCCCTTTGGTTACCCGCAATATATATATATATATATATATATATATATATATATATATATATATATATATATATATATATATATATATATATATATTAAAACAATTTATCTCCCTTTGGTTACCTGCCTATATATATAATATATATATATATATATATATATATATATATATATATATATATATATATATATATATATATTAAAACAATTTAAGACACCGATCGCTGAATTGATATACATAGGTGTACACATATTGTAAATCTTTGAAGTGTGTAACACGCCTTTTGTCCTACCCATTGCATTTCTTATCAGTCGACTTAATCAGGTGTATCAGGCCATTAGCATGCCCCGTTTCATTGTACGTCTCATTGTCTTATCCATTTAATAACTTGTGGTCTAAATTGATTATCCGGCGGTGATCGTTGTCTATTTGTGCCTGTATGTTTCTTACGTATATGTGATTATGTAGACGATCAGCTACAGCGAAAAGCTGTTTGTTATATAGAATATGAGGCATTCACATCTCTTAACCTTGTGAGTATTTCGTTTATTTCATATTTATGACATCACTGTATTGATTCCAAATTGTCAATATCTGTTATCAGTTTCTTTAGACGTTTGTGATTTCTGTGTTTTGAAATTTCTGTCATATGTTTATAAAACATTTCGACTGTGATATTTCGTTTCCAAATTTTATTTTGATATTGGTGAAAATATACAATGTCATTCTGATGTTCAAGGAATTTGGTATTTTATTTCTTGTTTTTGTTTTTTGTTTTGTGTTTCTCATATTGACATTTTGACATCTTATGAGTATATGATTTTAGATTATTGAAAATTCTTATCAATATTCAAGAATATCTTAAATTGACTTAAGATGGAACTCTTCTATCATAGAAAATTAATGAATGATTTCACAAGTGAGATATAATATTTGAATGTCACATTTTCCTGTTCATGCCATATATTATGTATTATTTTATGACGAAATGCAGTACAGAGTCAAAGATATATCAATATATTTTTTATATACATGTGTATCTTTTATTATCATTATTTCTTGTATAACATTATATTTATTGATTGTGTGAAAATCATATTTGCGCTATGGTAAATCTCGCTATCCCTTCGATCACTGTCTGATCGAATCCCGTCTCTTTCTTCCTTTCAACCATCGTGATATAAAATGTCAGATAAAATCTAACGGAGAAGTTATTGATAGCAAGTTACTCTCAGAATCGATACAAATTTGTTTAACATTTTGTCCAGTCGGCATGTATTGGTATATATGTCTCGGTATACGTTCAGAGAGTACGTGCTAAGGATTGAAATGTACTAAATTCAAATGCATGTTCAAACGAACATATAAAGGACGGTGGTGGACATTTTGTTAACTTAAAATCTATAAGAACCTTAATAAAATCGAACGGGAAAATAAAAGAAACTTCCTTTTTTCATGATGTGTACAAAATATAATGAAAACAATACCTTCATAGCAGTAAATAAATCGTTTTCAGAAACATTGTCAGTTTTTCAATCTTAGTGTGATTTATTCATTTCTATCGTATTATATATATATATATATATATATATATATATATATATATATATATATATATATATATATATATATATATATATATATATATCCATTTCATATCAAATAAACATGACTTTGTTTAATACTATATAACAAAGAAATTCATCTTTTTATTGATTCCTTAAAACGTTATGCAGTTCCATGAATAATTCAGAGAGGCAAAACACTCTAGAATGGCTTTTGCGTCATGACAATCCATTCATTGATTTATTTTGGCTAAATCGTGTATCTTGTATTCAACTTTGAATCACTACAATTGATATATATATTACTAATCAAATAAATGTGATTCTGTCACGTAATCAGGAGTTAAGACCTTGAGAACATGATAAAGACATATTTGAGTATGGCAAGTTTACTACATATACTCAATTCAGAAAATGGTATTACAATAAAGATAAAAAAGGGGGGGGGGCAGCTTGACACATTTGAAGTACATGTGTTTGATTGATAAATAGTTTACGACAGAAAGAGATTCCTACGAATTGAAAAGGTCAGATTCCTGTTCGACTCATGCCGTATTGACCCGGGGAATGAAAATCTGGCCCAATTTTAAAATCTAAATTATGAGAAAGGAAACGGGTGAGGAAAATAATGCCTTACAGGAAATATTGAGCCGTTTGAAATAACATCTAACAGTCAACGAAAGACAATCTTGTAGTGCTAACGTTTGTACAACACTAAAAAAAAAAAAACAGATAAAATTTAAACTATAAGGGATGTTACCATCTCAATTATTTCATCGAATCTTTGGATTTCCCGGAGTCGGTGTTCGTCATTGTTTGACCTTTTTTTGTATTTTGTGTTCATACGTTCGTTCCGATTTTGTTCCTGCACTTATTCAATGTTAACAAAATATTTTTGTATTTCAGTTTGGATCACATCCTTGGGCCTATTGGGGTGAATGAAGGAATAAGGACAGTTCACGATGACAATTTTATCGACAGACTCAGTCATTACTACACAGTTATTATTCTCCTGTTTTTCAACGTTACCGTGGTAACAGTGGAATACGTTGGTGATCCCATTCATTGTTTTTGTCCAACAGAATTTACGGAAAATGAAGTAGAATACACGAAATATGTATGCTGGGTGTCTAATACATATTACATTCCGTTCTCGCGGCCAATTCCCGCGCAATACGAGATGAGGCGTACAGACGAGATTACATATTACCAATGGGTTCCAATGATAATGCTCATGA
The DNA here is from genome assembly GCA_030159075.1 of Atrina japonica. Taxonomy (NCBI): domain Eukaryota; kingdom Metazoa; phylum Mollusca; class Bivalvia; order Pterioida; family Pinnidae; genus Atrina; species Atrina japonica. The sequence continues at coordinate 389,949 of BROG01000323.1, read as the reverse complement.
TGGGACTACTGTTCAAACTGCCAAGATATCTTTGGAAATACTTAGCATATACAAGTTCCGGTGTTGGTTTGAAAAAATTAGTGGAAACTGCCAAAAATACACAGATCGATTCTCCCGAAGATCGAGAAAAAAAGCTGAAAGCTGTAGCTAAATTCATAGATGTCTGGTTGCAAAAGTCTACGCATCACCGAGCAGGACCGTTGACCGGCTTACGTGAAGGTGCTGCCTCCAGGTGCAATCTCGGCTTCGGTAGACATTACGGAAACTATCTCGTGTGTTTATGTATAGCTGTGAAATTTTTGTATTTCTTGAATGCAATCGGTCAACTTTACTTCTTGAACGAATTTTTGGGCGGTGATAAATTTTACATATATGGATATGAAGTGCTTACTTCCATTTTGACGGAAAACGATTGGTCAAAAACAAAACGTTTTCCACGCGTGACAATGTGTGATTTTGATTTACGGCAACTATCAAATGTGCAAAAATGGACTGTACAATGTGTTTTGCCGATCAATTTATTCAATGAAAAATTCTTCATTTTCTTGTGGTTTTGGATAACAGTTTTAGCGGCAATGAGCTTGCTGAATTTGCTTTATACTATTCTAGTGGCATTATTTCCCCAGCCACGTAGAAACTTTGCCAAAAAATATCTTAAGATTAATTTTCTTTACGACAGTACGGACAAGGACCCATTTCTTCAAAAACTTACGAATAGGTTCATATCGGATTATTTGCAACAAGACGGTATATTTTTACTGAAAATAATATCTGCTAATGCCAATACTGTCATGGTAACAGACATAGTGAGGTATCTGTGGGATATCTATAGAAGAAGACAATTTCACACAGAGACAAATGGCATTTTACATACTGTACATGGGCTCGGGCAGCCAAATACTGATCACGTGGTCGCCCCGAGAGGACGGGTCATTAATTTCCCTAATGAAAATAGGCGTTTAGAAAGCTATGTTTGATTTGAATTACAGTGGTAAAAAAAGTAAATCAATGAGTGGTCAGGCACGGAAATATGGTATACATTGGCAAGTGTATTTATTTATCTGCTCAGAAATTGAACCGTGAACAATTGTTTCCACAAACATAACATATGTTTCACGTATGATTGTTTGCAGAAACAACAACATAGACAATGAAAAGGTAACATGTTTGTCCTTTTTATTGGCTAAACCAAGTTAAAGGTATTGATCTTAGGTGCAAAATTCTGACTTGCGTAGTTTTATATACGCATTTATTTTTGTCTTCAAACAAATTATTCTGAATGTAACAGACGATTATGGACATTAGTTTTCTTAAGTATTTACAAAGATAATTTACAACAGAAAAATATGTAATCATTTTATTTATTGCATTTTCTTAAATGCCAAAATAGTCATTAATTTTGAATAAAAAGAGCATCATTAGTAAAGACTGGTGTATCGATTTCACTTAGGAAGTACAATTCACAGAAAGTGCTTCTTAAAGATAAATGGAACATTGACACGTAACGTAATCGTTTCATTATTCTTTCGGAAGTCATGATCTTTTCAGTTTACTGAATATATATATATATATATATATATATATATATATATCGTCTGTTATTTCCTTCGTTGAAAGTATACAGACCGGTTGCATTTATATTCAATGCTTGAATCACAGCTGTCTAGCTGTTACGTCATATGAAAACCTCCCCCGAAAAGTCAATTATATTGAATGAATTTCGTATTGAGCTGATTTACAAAAAATGGTAATAGATATAAACAAAAGATTTGTTTTTCATTTAAAAAAAAACATGTAATATACATGCAATGACTCATGGAAAATAAATTCAATGTGCAGCACTTCGCGTAATGTCATTGCATGTATATTCCATTTTTCTTCAAAGAATGGAAAACAATTCTTAAATGTATCTTGCCTAAAGATCAAACTTTATATACTTAGATTGTTACATTGCACAAATCATCGTTTTTCATTAGTTGCCAAAAATTATTGGTTTTTATTATTACTGATTTTAATTGTTATTATTTATTGGTTTTTTTTGTCACATGTTAATTATTAGAATACTTAGTAAGATGAATTTAAGTACTTGAGATTAAAAAATAAATGTTTATTCCAGGTAACTTGTAGAGTGGCATGTATACGGAAGTATGTGCCTGTATTATGATGCAACTAACAGTTCTCATTCGACTTGTAATATATTGGACTCATGATAGAAATAAAACGAAATACACAACGCTATAATTGAGGCAGTAAAATCATAATAGTAATTAATGTCATTTATGTAGCTCATCTATGCAAATATTGTATTAAATTCGAATAAAATTAAATATTGTGTTGGTGTTTCTAGGCTTATCTTTTGGCTTTGTGTGACAGCACATTCACTTTTGAACGTTTTGAACATCTACTTCTATTATAAACTATTCCTCCTTGTCACTCTGTGCGTCTCATCAAATAAAGAACGATATTTTTAGACAATCGAAATATTTAATGCTGAAGAAATAAAATATTTTTTTATGAAATTGATTAAAATACCACCTAATGTGAAAATAAGAAACTCTGCACCTCGTACGTCGCCTACAGTTTGGACATGCATCCCAGGATCAAGGGACACACTAGTCCGGATGATTGTCTTGAAACTGTTTCATTGTTTTTACTCAACAATTATTTCATCATTTGACTATATAGTTATTCATAGAACTTCTGGATGTGACTGAAGAAGGAATTCTATTATCATTTTTATTTTTTTTCTTTCACATCAAAACCATTGCGTCTATATTTTGCTCTTGAAAATGAAAATAAAACATGAGTAGTACTCAAGATTTGAGCATGTACTCGCTACTCAAATGAGCAATGATTTACATAATTAATAACAAGTGTATACAAACATGTGTAGTTGCAGCAAGATGTGCAATTACAATGACCGTTATATTTTATTTCAAATGAATTGGCAAAGGTCACAAGTAATGACACTTTATTTAAGGGGAAGAAGGATACTTATAATTTTTTAAAAATATTTGCATACCTATTCATTGTGAATCTGTCACATTTGTGGGTATATAAAATACATTTACATATACAAGAATGATGCCTCTTTCCAAATTTTGATTTTTATCATCAACTGTCCTATTCATTATTAAAAATTCATTTATTTATAAAATTCATATTTGTCTAGCTAACTTGGTAAAATTTGATCTAAAGGCATGGTACAGTATCAAAGTGTTTTATGCTTTTATTAGAGCTGGTTGGTGAAGAAGACGAAAGATTGTTGTGACCCCTAAAAGACAAATTTTGATAACACTTAAATCTTAAATTCGGTCACTGTGGGAAAAAAATAGTCATCGTTTTTTTCTGTAAATGATCAATGCAGAATGGTTAATAATTATTTAGATTCAATAAAACATGTGGATATATAGAGAAGAAATAACACCTTGAAGTATGCCGAAATGTTGTGTATTTTTTAAAAAAAAAATTTTTAAGAGAAGATAGTATCAACATTTGACCTTGAGTGTGACCGTGAACATGATTTATGTCAAAATGTGATCGTACCCGGAGAAACACACAGCGGGACAAAAGATACTAGACAATGTGAAGCTGTGTTTCGTAGATTAACCAAAGACATGATCTAAAATATATTTTTTTTACAAAAAACAACTTAATTTACTTCTTGTTGTGCATTTACCATCCAGTTTTTGTCTTCTGTGGACAAAGTTGCGTCCTCTGTCGTCTATGTTTACATTGTCAATGTATGTCCAGTTTAGATTACTGTATTGATATTCTGGTTACGTGACCAGGTGTCCTTCTTACCCTTGATAATAGCTATCTATGCTACGTTTGTTAATTAGACGTAATTAATTAAACCAACATAAATAAAGACAATGTTTTGTTAAACACCATGTACGTTTTGAAAACATATTCATACAGAAAATGTGTGCAGTGAAACAAAAGTGAAAACTTAATTCTGGTCAAAAAGGACGTGATCCGCTTCCAAGAATTATCCGGCACCTGTAATATCAAAGTATGTGATTCAAATATAGAAGCACTGATACTAAATTGATACTAAATCACAGTACAGATATAAAGTTATGAACCGAATGGAGACCAGCAGACAATATGCAAATTTACTGAAAATCGGACAAACAAGACTAGACACTGAAGATATGGGCAACACCTGCCGATTGGTCACACCCTAAAGTTCAAATTAAAACAAATTGCAATATATTACCGGGGCTTTGCTTGTTTAATGGCTATTTACGTCATACTCTATGATTTGTTAGTTACGATCGATGGCGGTCAGACTTTACAAAGTAATCAGGAAGAGAACATAATATACTGTAATTTTCCCCACAAAATTAACTTAGGTTAGAGTTTAACTCGAACTCAGGCTGACTCGAGGTGAGAGAAGTCATTGCTCAAATCTCGATGCTCCAATTAGTCCGTTGAAGTTTTCATAATGATCGATATATATGATACAACAACTCACCATTACATTTTTTTAATTTTGCGAAATGTTGTCTTTATACGCGTCTTGTTTTATTCCTATGTCAACAACGTCTTACCTATGCAGTTTACGTTTACATTGATATAACTGGTATGCATACACAAACTGTCAGACAAAAATACACACATACATTAGCACACACATATACATATAGTCACACATACATACACACATACCTCAACACGCGCGAACACGCTTATATAACTTAAACACAAACGCACACAGACACTAAATGAAAGTGAGTGCACACTAGTATACACAGTCATATTACAACACTCAGATTGACACATAAATATATCCCATAAATACACTAAATGAACAAAACAAGCGCTGCCATACCGCACCGCCCATATATACACACATACATACCTACACGAAATGAAAGTACACGCACTGTCTTGCTTCAGCACTCACATATACACGCATTGAAACCTACACGAAATGAAAGTACACTCACTGTTATACCACAGCCCTCATATATACACACATAAATACCTACACGAAATGAAAGTACACGCACTGTCATACTTAAACACTCTCAAATACAGACATTACACCAACCAAGATAAATTACATGTTTAACGTCTGTCTCCCTCGTAGGTTTTGAAAGAATTCTTGAAAATAAAAAAATAAAAATAAAGAAACAAACGGAAGTTTCTTAAAATCCAGAATTATGAGTTCGTTATCATTCTTCATTGCTATAGTCGTTACCCGATCCTACAATAATTAATTAAATAATAAACACAAAAATCCCTCAACTAATACCTACACAAAATAAAAGTACACACACTGTCATACCATAATCCTCACATATACACACATTAATACCTACACGAAATGAAAGTACATACACTGCCATACCACAACATTACAGATATGCACATTACTATCTACACGAAATAAATGTACACACACTGTCGTACAGCCCTCAGGTATACACACCTTAATGCCTATAGGGAATGAAATTACACGCGATGCCATACCCAACACTCACAGATACACACATTGGTATCAACACAAAATGAAAATACACTCCATACTACAACATTCACATATACACATATTCATACTTGCACGAAATGAAAGTACACACACTGTCATATCACAGCCCTCACATTTACACACATTAATGCATACACGAAATATTAGTGCATACAATGCCATACCACAACCCATAGATATACACACATTAATACCAACACAAAATAAAAGTACATGTACACACACTGTCGTAGTAAAGCATTTACATATACACACATTAATACCTACATGAGATAAAAGTACACACACTGTTATACCACAGCCCTCACATATACACACCTTAATGCCTACACGTAATGAAAGTACACACACTGTTATACCACAGCCCTCACATATACACACCTTAATGCCTACACGTAATGAAAGTACACACACTGTCATACCACAGCCCTCACATATACACACCTTAATGCCTACACGTAATGAAAGTACACACACTGTCATACCACAGCCCTCACATATACACACCTTAATGCCTACACGTAATGAAAGTATACACACTGTTATACCACAACGCCAACATATCCACACATTAATACCTACACGAAATGATAGTACACACACCAAAACCACAACCACAACAGCAACAACATATACGCACTTGTATAAATAAACAAAATTACGTACCAGGAGGAGCAGCTAACCAAAAATGATGCGGCTTTTGGGTTGGTTTCACCGTCGCTGTAGCTGAAATGAAAACAACAACGTGCCAGTTAGGCCTAAAGTTTTACCGAAATTTTCGTACAGTGCTAATTTGTTAAATATCATTTCATTTCAATCCAATGTTAGAGGATTTTAGTTTTAGATAAATAACTAATAATGAATAACTATAGTAAAATTTTGGTTTATGATTATAACACCTTATATTTACTCTAACAAAAACTGAAGTTTACAAAAGTGAGAAAAAACGTTAGTTAATGGAGTAATAGAGTACAACCCTGCAATTAAGACCACCTAATTGCCTGATAAGTGAGGTTAAATTGTGTCTTAAGTGAGGTTCTGTACTTATCAAATATGTTTCAAGAGACCGGAAATACACGGGCTAAAATGTGAGATAGTCTTTAGGCGAGGTTCCACTGTATCTCGTTTATTAGTAACATTCTTTGAAAATGTTTGAGCCAAGTAGATTGGAATACAAAAACGAGTGGAGAAGTAAAGCCAGTATATACACCTAATATCAATACCAAGGACAAGCCGTCACAGAATTATATATATATATATATATATATATAATATATATATATATATATATATATATAGATATATATATATAGATAGATAGATATAGATATAGATAGATATATAGAAATAGATAGATAGATAGATAGATAGATATAGATAGAAAGATAGATAGATAGATAGATAGAAAGATAGATAGATAGATAGACAGATAGATAGATAGACAAATAGACAAATTTTCTTACTTGGAACTGTTGTCGTCGTTGGCGCATGTGTTGTTGTTGTTGTTGTCGTCGTTGGTGCATTTGTTGTTGATGTTGTCGTCGGTGCGTGTGTTGTTGTTGTCGTCGTTGCAATTGTTGTTACTGTTGTCGTTGGTGCATGAATTGTTGTTGTCGTCGTCGTTGGTGCATGTGTTGTTGTTGTTGTCGTCGATGGTGCATGTGTTGTTGTTGTTGTCGTTGGTGCATGTGTTGTTGTTGTTGTCGTTGGTGCATGTGTTGTTGTCGTCGGTACGTGTGTTGTGGTTGTTGTCGTCGTTGGTGCATGTGTTGTTGTTGTTGTTGTCGTTGGTGCATGTGTTGTTGTCGTCGGTACGTGTTTTGTGGTTGTTGATGTCCGTGCGTGTGTTGCACCTGTCAAAATCAAATTATCAACATTTTATCATTTGAATGTTCATATAGATAACTACAGTGACATGGCAGGCTTTTACATCTGCTGACGGTTATATTATCATTGAGATGTCTATCTGTCTACTGTTTTCATTTGACTCTGTGTATTTGTAAATGGATACTTATCATATATTGTTACAAAGGTATATGGATTTATTTGTTTTCATATGTATGAAAACGTATCCAGCTCCGGATGAGAAGGAAGTATCTCTTATCTTTTATATGACATTATATTAATGCGGTTCTCATTTTTAATAACCAATGGCCACAAATATTAGCAACTATGTTACGGTTTCAATGACAATAATTAGATGTATCCGAGAGAGAAATTCACACTTGGAATTGTTGTTTTCGGTTCGTGTGTTGCAATTCATATCAATAGTACTCGTGTCGTTAGCTGTTGAAACGAATTAATTAATTAAACAGTTGAATTGAACACACATAACGCATACATAACAGTTATTCACATATTCAAGGGAATGTAGCAATGATTTACTAACAAAACATTCCAGCATAAATGAGAGAGAGAGAGAGAGAGAGAGAGAGAGAGAGAGAGAGAGAGAGAGAGAGATAGATAGAGAGATTGATTCTTACTTGGAAACATTGTAAGTGCGTGCGTTGTAGGTTTTGTCGTCGGTACATTTGTTGTTGCTGTTAAATGTATATTGATCAACAATATTGACAGCTTATACATTATATTAGGCTAAAATCACATTAATAAATTAAACCTAATTTTTCTCAGTTAAATCTAGTTTTCGCAGTTAAATAGTTATTGAGATATTGGGAGAAACTAAGTTTCAATGGAGAATAAGTACGTTTGACTCATTGATTTAAATAAAGCGTGACATGCAGGGTAACTATATAATCTACGTTGTTTGTTTTTTGTTTTGCTTTTTATTTTGCACGCTATGTTCAAGTCTTTCTTACCTTGTTCATTGTTCATTCGACTGTTTCTAAAATAATTTTCTTTCGCATTCTAAGGTAAAATACTTTGTTAAGTATACCCCGATATATACGACAAGGGCAGGGGATATTGCCTTTTATACCTGTGTGTTCAATTGTCTGCTTGCAATATTTTGTTTCTGTCTTTAACTGTCGTTTAAACATAGTATGAATCTTTATATCAATAAGTTCTAAGATGAATTTGATTTCAGCCATTTGTGGGATATATTTGCCAATTATGGGACTTTTAAAGATGATTTTTGAGGTAAAGAGTTTCTAACAACTTTCCGATTTATTTTCACGTGTAAGTTAGGAAAAAAAGAGACGGGGGAGTTCTTTATGAGGATTTTTTATGTGTTTTTTTTAAAGATAAAGTAGTATCATGGAGGCCAAACAATATCTCTACAAGTATAGCCGAAATCCTTCTAAGAGTAACCACTGTAAAAAAAATGACTATCTTAGACAACCATGCTACTATTTTTCAGTTTTATTAAGTTCATTCAAATAGTAGCATAATTGTCTAAGATAGTCATTTTTTTTACAGTGGATACTCTTCGAAGGATTTCGGCTATACTTTTAGAGATATTATTTGGCCTTTATGATACCACTTTACCTTAAAAAACCACATAATTTTCAAATTGGAGCTCAACTGATGAAGTCTAACTGACAAAAACGATATCGTCTTGAGCATTATAACTTTGGCATTATGTTTATAATAAATATATATATAATTAAAAGGTCTTAATAAAACTGGAAAAGAAAATCATTTGCATCAACATACTTACCGACGACAATTGGCCTCAACAAGACCCCCTTTCCATTTGTTTCTATTTTATAAGTGAGTGTTAATGTTTATTCGATTATGAAAACTATATAATCATATATTAAATGTACAGAAACTTACTAGAACACTTCGAACACATCTTTGCACAATTGACGTCTGCCCAGGAGCTCTGTTGATGGCATATGCTTACTCCAAACATTTTACACAATGAATTTTTGTCAAGGCACTGCAGTTGTGGTCCGATGTTTGATATCGTTGTGGGTGTGCTGGAGACATCTATTTGTTTTGTTGTATGTAAATTAACTGTTGTTGACTTTGGTGATACGGTTGTCATTGATGGTGTCAGTGTTGTGGTTGGAGTTGTTGGTTTACCTGTTACTGTTGATCTTGTAGTTGTTGTTACTTTTTGTGTTGTAGAAGTGGTTATTGTTGTTGGGTTAGAGGTTGTTGATGTTGGTTTTTGTGTTGTTGTTGGTTTTGGTGATGACGGTCTTACACCTGTTGCCCTTTTTGTTGTCGGCATCATTTTTTGATCTTGTGCTCCTGCTATGGATGTTGTTTTTACAGCTGTTCATATAAACCATAAACTTATCAATTCTTAATCATAAGGCCAAGTCTATAGATTAAGCAATAATTAAATTGCAGACAACAACAACAACAACAACAACAATAATAATAATAATAATAATTGTTATATGATAAGGAGACTTCATGATCACAAATGTTGTTGTTGGCGTTAACTCTCTTTCAAACATAGATGAGCATGATGAAATTAGTGAGAATATAAGCGTAAACACAGTTTTATCTTACCAGATTATCCAAATAATATAGATA